>BPLR01000295.1:0-71205 GCA_021605095.1 Caerostris extrusa | reverse complement strand
TCTAAACGTTGTTTGAAATCATTTCAATAATAAAAAAGTAGGTGCTGTGATTGAATTTTTCGAAATCGTAACCATGTGAACTGTTAAAGAGTTTTACTGTTGTTTGTCATATGATTCTGAGCATACTTCGAAATACAGCAAACCCTTTTTTATCGTTCGGTTTGTGGACAATTGTGATAGCCTGGCAGCGTCATATATCGCGTAATTTTACATATCTACCGTAATGTATATATATATATATATATATATATATATATATATATATATATATATATATATATACATATCCACTGAGATCAGTCATTAATGACCACTTGTCCATCATATACATAAATATATATAATTATTATCTCATTCTGGCTTAAAAAGTGGAATAATGGTAAGCGTAACAGAATTATTTCTCATACACTTCACTGCAATGTGCTGCCACCTGCCTTCTACTGCGATGGGTTATTTCCGTGGGCGTCGAAAGAAGGTGGTGGTCACATTAATGTGACTGGGTTATGTATTTGTGAATTAACAATTTATTGTCAAAAATTTTTATACAAATTTGTTAATTAACAAATTAACTTAATTAAACATTTTTATTTTTCAAAATTATTTCAATTAACAAATTAAAAATTATTAAAATAGTTAATTTGTATAATTAACCAAAATTAATTAAATAATTTATTTCAAACTATGTCACTTAACAAACAGTGACAAATTTATTAAATTAGTTATTATCAAATTGATTAAACAATTTTATTTTCAAAGTATTTCAGTCCAACAATTTAATTGACAAATTAACACAACTATAAAAATTTGAGTTAGTTGTTTCCGTTGACGTCGAAGTAGAGTGGTGATCCGTGTGTAACTGGACTAATGTATATATAAAGGCGTGGAATCTCCATAAGCACCACCACACCTTTTTCCCAAATAGATGGCAGCAGCAGCGCTGACTTGGAGTTAAATGGATGCCGCTTGAGTTCCTGGTAGAAGCGCACAACTCCGGCTCAGGTAAGTAGGGAAAAAAGGGGGTGTGGTGAACAAATTGAGACTTCAGCGCTAACGACGTCTGTGTAATCGCGTTGCAATGTAAATTGTTTTGTATGCGTGTGTCTAATTAAACATTGTTTCGCTGATTGTATCTTAATTTTAATCCTCTCTATGATGCCGCAAAAACTATCACTCCATATATATTTTCTTTCTAATACGGCTGGCAAGAACACTTAGACAGCTTGGTCTTGGATCACGCAAAGAACCAAGCCTTTGCACAGACGTACTCACTTTGCGTACCAGGGCGTGTGGCCAACCACAAAGATAAACCCACGGACGCCAGATAACAATGCCCCACAATACTCTGATCTATTAGACCGGGACCTGCACTTTAAAATTAGTTCGAACCACCACAAACATCCGTGGCACCGCCGAGACTCGAACCCCGAAACCTGTGTGGTACCAGAGCGACTTCAACCATTCAGGCCCCAAATCTCCATATATATATGTATCCACTAAGGCTCAATTTAGTTATGATTTTTAATACCAAGCTTTCCTTAGAAAATATGGTGGGATTTAATTACATAATTTAATAAACAAAATAAAACAAACATTATTTGCACAGGTGTAAAAAACAATTAGAAAGTAGTTAGAAAATGGTACATTTTCTATTGATGTAAGCAGAATATTCTGCACATGTTTTATACTCTTTATTTTATTTACACATAACTCTTTTTCTTCTTGCATATTCTTTAAGTTACACAGAAAATATCATATTGTAAAAATACAATTTAAATATTTAAAAAAGAATAAAAATCAAAATAAACAGAGCATATTTAAAGCATAATTTGTATTTAATCTTATTTATTTTTATATCATCTTATAGAAAACAACGAAACTTATTACAATTAGCTTATTTAATACTGCAACTTTATGTAACAATTTTCACTAATATAAAATCTAGTGATGTTTATTCAAAAAGTTGCTATTAAAAACAGTAAAATAATTACATTAAAAAAGACACACGATTAAAACACACCTAATTGCGTGATTTCAATATTGTGGCTTAATTTTTGCAGATGTTTTGTTCCATTATATAATCCTATGGCACCATTTTATATAATCTGTCTTGGCTGGCTCAATTATTGTGATTTAAATATAAATGATAAAATACTAGCTTTTTCTGATGCTTATAATATAATCAGTTGACTAGACTAAAGTATACATATACTAGAGGATTTTGTTTAGAAAATGTTTCCCAGTACTATTGTATGGTTTTTGCTATTGTAATTTTTGTTATTGTATTTGTTTACAGAAAGCAGATTATCGTTACTGTGATACAAACATTAAATATTTTACAAAGCAATTTTATTGAATCATTATAAAATATTTTCCATACTACAATTATTTCAAAAAAATCATAGAAAATTCTTCCAAATATCAATGGGAATAGACATTTAAAAAGTTTGCAAATAGAGAATGACGTGTAGATATCTGAATAATTCTTTTCTTCAAATGAGTTTCTGAATAAAATAAAATATCAAAAGCTTGAAAATAAATCATTTGATATTGAGCAGAGCAAAATCAATATGAACAATTAGTCCAAATAAACATTTCCTGTTTTTCAGTAATTTTTAGCGAATATGACTGCTGCCGCTTTACACCTTATTTGGCAATTATAAAACTACTTGTCTCAATTTTCTCTTCTAGCTTTGTAAGATTAGAGACCTTATTATATTTATAGTCTTCAAATTCTTTCCAGTTGTATTTATTCTCTTTTTTACATTCAAGATATTACATTCGTCACTCAGCTGAAAGCATATCTATGTGTAATGATGTACAGCAAATAAACTTCATCTTGTGTTCAGTTCATTCGTGTGTCACATTTATAAAGTAGAAATAAAACAAAGTAGTTACTTCAATGTATGCTAATGTGATACAAAATTAATTAAAATATTTTAATAATTAGTTTTCTTTTTCAATTCCTATCAGTTCTCTCTATATATATTTATATCTTGGTTAAATTCTTTCAATCTTTAATAAAATAGTTTTACATTCATCCCTCCAGTTCAAATACATTTGAAACTTGTAGTGGATGAATACTTGATGTTATGCAGTTATTTCAAATCATTAATTCTCAAAAAAGAACTAAAATTAAATTTGAATTAATAATTTTATTTTTTTAGATTTAAGTTGCATGCATCTACTAATAGATGGCACCAGATGTCAGAGGAGCAAAATTTCAACTTTATTTATGAGGACTTTCTGCAGTAGAGTGAAAAGCAGTAGAGTCCCGACTTCACATTTTTTTATACACTTACATTGTTAATAATCCAACATAATTTTTTATGTTCAAGAGGTGTGATATGATGATTATCATTTTAATGTTTATCACTTTTTCTATAAATGAAAATAATCCAGTACAAAAATTTGTGCTATATTTTTAATCACAAAAATAAAAGCACGTTATAAGTAAGTAATAAAATATGACGATATATATTAATTTAATTTATGGAGAATAAACTCATTGGGAAAAAAAAAATATATTATTTTATCATACTTTTATAGTATTATGATACATTTTATTAAATTTAAATTAATGTAAGAGCTATTTTTTATTTTATTGATAGATAGTTTTAATAAATTGGGAAAAAAAAATAGCAAAAATATTCCTATAATATTTTTTATAATTACAAGAAACTTGATATTATAAAAAGCAAAATTGAAGTAAAAAAAATAGCTAATAAACATATATCAATGAGCAATATGTAACTCAATAACTTGATAGTAAAATTGTGAATAATCAAAACTATAGTTCTAAAGCTTACAAATCTATGTTAAAAATAAAACCTTACTCATAAATGTATGTATAGGTATTCAGCATGTGCATAAGCAGTGTTCGTAAAAAATTGTTTTAATGGTTAGATAACTATACATGAAGAGAGTTAAGGCATGCTTGGTGTCCATCTGTATATTATTCTGTTGTTATGTATTGCGCCGGTTGGTCACTACTAAACATTTATTAAAGCGATTAACAACTATCATAGGTCCCCCTCCACCACATTTTAGATGTATCCTAATCAATTATAGTCAAAATTTCTGAAGCAGGTCCCACAATAACTACTTTGTTTTTCAAAAAAAAAAAAAAGATTCTTATACAATCCTGAAACCTCCTTACCAGAGATATTAATTTTTTTTTTAAAAATATAATCATTTCAAAAACAAAATTTCTTTCAATTATTATTTTTGCAGCTTTGATGAAGTAACAATGATTTCATGAAAATTTTCTACCATGTATGAAGCACAGGGGGAAAAGCAAATAAGGAAAAATAAAATACAAATGATTAATTTTTAATAAATACCTTATTTTTAATAAATTAATAATGTTTTAAGATGCTCTTTTCTTACCAAGTTAATAAGGCACTTGAATCTAGGAATTGGAACCTGTGCAAATAGATTTGGATAACAATAACTTTATCATACAGTCCTTGGTTACCATACATTGCAACTATTCAGTATATTTCTTGGAAAGCAATCGTTGCCATTTAGTGATCTTATATTTGAGGTTTGATTATAAAATTTTAGTTTTATTATCGCACTGAAAAGAATCATCAAAATCAATACTGTAACATAAATTTAGGCACCAAACATATGTCGTTCTTCTCTTCTATAATTGAATGAAAAGCTGCTGCCCCTACTTACCGTCCAGTATGGACAATGAAATTCAGGTCCTTGCCAATGCTCTCAGATGTTACTGTAAGTACTGGCTCCAGTAACACTATATATTAAGGATAGTGAGCTTTCATGGCACTATTGGCCGAGATTTTCCACCTGGCCTTGTTAAGTGAATGACTGTGCTGTTTGTCGTACACTTCAGGTGAACCTTCGCCAACCTTTTGGCTATGGAGGCCCGGTGAGCCACTGTTCGCCCTCATGCCTGTTGGTGGCGTCACGCTCCCAAACATACGAGGATCGAGATGTCGATTGCATTTCCTGATGCTCGGTGATCGATGTCTCTGCTTTCGATCTCGTTGCTAGACACTTCAAGGCTTGTATGATCGTCAGAACCTATTTTCAGGGTGGACCGTGGTCTAAGGCTTTTAGATTTTTAACCACCATAGCTTCCAGTGAAAGAAGTGTTTGCAGTCGTTTCGGAAATCCATTGTACCACTTTCGCCCAAGCTTCCTCTTTGGTCAGCCCTTCTGTTTTGAAAATTACAAAAGAATTAGCTGTTTTCATCAAGTTGTTTTTACATGTAGATTAAATGTAAAATATTTGGATAGAACAATATAAATCATTAGTAACATGAATAAAAACCAATTACAAATGGTGAATGGGATTTTTTAATTCTTAATTGTAAATATTTTAAATGGGTTTTTTAACTGATTTATATATTTTATCCTTCCATGCTTAGATTGATATTTTGAACAGGGTAGCATTGACATTGCAATTGGGTTCTTCTGTACATGTGTTGTCACTGAACTTCCAAACGGCTTGACATGAAGTAAAATTTTTTGTGTTTTGAGTGGGTCCTTGCATGGCTTAGATTGACAAATTGTTAGACCCCGGGTAGGTGACGTTGCAATTGTTTCTTCCTGCAGGCCATGTGCAAGCTGTTGCTGAACTTCTCCTAAATGGCTGGACAGATTTTTATAAAATTTTCAGGTTTGGTGGGTCCTTGCATGGCTAGACAATTGAACCGGGTAGGTGACGTTGTAATTGGAGTTCTTCTACATGTGTTTGCCGCTGAACTTCTTCTAAATGGCTGGACTGAGTTTTGCGAAATTTTGTGTGTGTGTGTGTTTAGTGTCCTTGCATGGCTGAACAATTGAATCAGGTAGGTGACATTGCAATTGGGTTCTTTTGGCCGCTGTGTTTGCCGCTGAACTTCCTCCCAAACGGCTCGACAGATTTTTTATGAAATTTTGTGTGTGTGTGTGTTCTGAAGCGGTCCTTGCATGGCAGAACAATTGGACCAGGTAGGTGACGTTGCAATTGGGTCGCTCCTGTACATGTGCCATTTGCCGCTTGAACCTCTCCCAACGGCTGCTGGACAGATTTTAAGTGAAATTTTTGTGCGTGTGTTTGAGTGGTCTGCATTACGCCCGGCAGATTGATGTCAATTGAACAGGGTGGTAGGTGACATTGACAATTGAGCCTATCTGTACGATAAGCATGTGTCCATTAAAACTTCCTCCCTGAAAGTGCAGCTGACCGATTTTGATGAAATTTTGTGTGTGTGTTTGAGTGCCTTGCATGGCTTAGATTCTGGTGAATGGGTAAGTGAGCATTATGCAATTGGGTTTCTTTCTGTACATGTGTTTGTCGTTAAACTTCTCCTAAAAGCTTTACCGATTTTGGTGTACTTGACAAAGTGGGTCCTTGAATGGCATAGATTTACAATTGAACTGGAGGTGACATTGCAATTGGGTTCTTCTGTACATGTGTTAGTCACTGAACTCTCCTCAAAAGACTTGACCGGATTTTTGAAAATTTTATGTGTTTGACAAAACATAAAGAATGTTTTATGTTTATCCCTTTGTTGTAAATTGTGACCAGATGGGGCTGCAGTATATCAGCTTCTATACCGTTCAACCAATCGCTATGAAAATTGTTAATATGTATTCGAGTACAGAAAATAAGTTTGCGTTGTCCACTTTGCCGTTACTTGCCAACCGAATGTTTAACATTTCATCTTTTTATACCAACTCAAATAATATCAACAGAAAATTAGAATGCACAAATATTGGAGAATGGGAGAATGGAAACATGGAGAATATATTCGCGATAATGACTTTGCAAAAATATAAAATTTTGCCCATATTCTATTTCACTTCTGAATTATATCATCACTTGAGGGTGATCACATTAAAATTGTTTGACATAATATAATATTAATAATGTGAATTATTAACGTGTTATATTATTAATTTAACTAATTAACATTATTTTACGTAGTTTCAAGAAAGGAAAAAATGGTTTTTTCAACATTGGTTTCCTATTTGTAATTTTTTTTTTAATAAATAATTATTCAAAAAGAAGATCATAATTATAAGATGATATTGGTAATTCCATAAAAATGGTCATTTTTATCTCTATAATTAGCATTATATATATATATATAATAAGTATAAAGTACAAAAGCACAAGACTAGGCTGGTTGGATATTACAATAGGGGAAAATATTATTTATTTTTAAATAAAATAAAGTATATTAAAAACAATATTGTAAAATGTTATATAATAAATGTATTACATTTATTACATTCGTTGAAAATATAGGATAAAATTGTAATTAAAATGGTGGTTAAATAGCTTTGCTCATTTTTAAATTTGCTATTGAGGGTTGTGTTATTGTGGAGAATCTGTTATAGAATTTTCCAAAGTTCTTATAGTATATTTTGTTAAAATAAAACCACTATATAAAATCTCTATTAAACAGAAGTTATTTTTCAGTTTATTTATTATTTATCATTGCTTTACAACATTTTTATTAAATTTTTAATAATTTTGTTGGTGTTATTTCTTATCCCACTTGGCAGACAGCAACATCTAGACCAAGTCTAAGGACCATGTGAGTCCCATGGAAGGGGAGAGGGATAGCTTGTGTTGTGATGGAGCACCAGTAAGGTAAAAAGTCTGACTTGGCTCCGTAACGTTGATTTTTCAGGGTATTGTTGTTATCCAGCCCCTACGCCTAACGCTTTACAGTCATATTAGACCGAGACCTACGGCCGCGAAAGTGGATTCAAACTACTACAAGCAGCATCTAGCACCGCCGGAACACGAACCCGATTTAATAATGTTTAAATATTTATGGAGCAATATATCTTATTAGAGATTAATTGAACCAATCACAATTTTACTTATTAATAAATATTTTGTAGGAAATTGTGTAATTTTAAATGATTTTAAGACCCTAAAATACGAATTTACTTTCTAAATAATTATGGAATTATTATTACGAGATAACTTAAAGTATTTATGGGTGTCAATTATTATGTAACAATTAATTTACAACTTTGAAGCATTTCAGTTGTTGAAATGAACTTACTTTGCTTTTATGCTGTCTCTGTTTGCTTGGAATGCTTTCAAAGAATAATCTTTGGATGTGGTATCAAACTCCATGCTGCCCTCCTGCTTCAGAGATTCGGTGCGTTTTTTTGAAGAGGAGCGTTTTCCTTCCCATTTCTTGTACTCGGTTCTTGTTGTTGATGTTGCTTCGAATGGAACTGAGTCTATCTTGAGGTTATCTTCTGGCTTAAATGGTCTCGTTTTTGTTGGTGTTTTTTGGGGAGACAATGAATTATCTCTTGAGCTTGAGCTTTTGGATGGGGAGCCTTTGCTGTCTTGTCTTCTTGATATTGTCGTATTCAAAATTATACCATTGTCAGGAGAACTCTGTAACTGACTTATCGATGTTTCTTTCATGCTTGTATTCATCCGTCTGGATTCACTTCGGCGTTGTGACGTATTTTGATGGGAGAAATCATTCTTTGAAGTAGTTGTAAAATGCATTTCTCCTCCTTGGAATAGATTGTCCATAGATCTGGCGCCTCTTGCTCTCACTGGAGATCGCTGAGTCATGTTTCCGGAAAATTCGATAAATCCATTCGTCTGTTTGCCTGAGCTTTTACGCAGTTGTTGTGAGAAATCTGTCGTTGATGTTGTTGCAAAACTCATCTCTCCGTCACCGAATAGGTTTCCTCCAGGTCTGGTGGCTCTCACATTTTCTGTTGTTGATTTCTGAGATTGACCTTTAGCTGTTTGGCGAGAAAAGTCCGTCTGAGATGTAGTAACGAAACTCGTATCTCCTTGGTTAGATAGATTTCCAGCTGGAACCACGGATTTTGTTGTTGTTGTTGTAGTTTGTTTCGTTCCATAACCTGTTGTTTCTGTAGAAACATTCTGAGCTGTAATGACTCGTTCTTCACTGCTTTTCACAATTTTTTGTGAAGAACGAGTATTTGTTTCGTGCTTTTGTAAATTTATATCCAAAGCTCCACCGTTAGTTGTAGATTTTACAATTTGTGTAATTGCTCCATTTACATTTACTCCTTCTGTCTGATTCTGGATAGTTGATTTACTTTCAGTTTTTATGGTTTGAGATTGATCTGTTACTGTCCTTTCTTTTACATTTGCTTCTGTAGATTCTTTGCTTAACTTCCAAGCTTCATATTGACTTTTCTCTTTGTTTCCTGCAACACTTTGAGAACCAGACACTGTTTTCGTCACAGACACTTCCTTTTGAGATACAGCTGCAGCAGCTTGTGATTTTCTTTTATTAATGGTATCTTTATTTTCCATTTTCACCCACTGCCTGAATTCCCTGTTGTTTGTTGTTTCACTTGCAAATTTTCCACTTTCCAATTGCAAGTTATTTTCATGACGAATTGGTTTAGCCCTCTGGATGTTTTCAGGTTGTTGAAACATAACCTGATTGGTTGTGGTTGCATCGAATTCTCCTTCTATTTTGTTTGTTGTTTTGGGTCTAATCTGCTGTACTCTGTCAAAATTTCTCTCTTTGAATTCAGTCTTGTTGGTTGTCTCGAATTGCATATCTCCTTCTTGCTTAAGTGAGGAATTTAATTGATAAGAAGTTGTATTAGATTGGGATTTGCCTTTTCCTACTTGAGTATCGGTTGTTTTTTCATGAGAAGTTTCCATCGTTGGAGTTTGAAACATCGCTTGATTTGTGGTAGTTGAATAAAACTTTCCATCTGAAGTTTTTGTCAAAGTCTTTGGCCGAATCTGAGATACTTTGTTTATTTCCTTTTTATCAAATTGCAATTGATTAGAAGTGGTAAAATCAAAATCTCCTTCTTGTTTTAAGTTTGGTTTTGGCTTTACAGGTTGTGATTTACCTCCGGGTTTATAACTGAATTCTTTTGAATTTGTTGTTTCACCAACGAATTGACCGGAATTCACACGTAAGTTATCTTTTGGTCGAATATCGTGAACTCTTTCTGCAGTCTGAGCTTTATACATAACTTTGTTGGTAGTTGTGCCATCAAATTCACCTGTTACTGGTGTAGATGCATGGGGCCTAATGGGTTCAACTCTCGGAGATGATTTCAGATCAAATTCCGTTTGGTTTAATGTGGTAAAGTTCATTTCCCCTTCCTGCACAAGGTTGCCAGTTGGTTTAATAGGATCAGGTCTATTCATTTCCCACTGTTGAAACTCTCGACGATTTGTTGTTTGATCTTCGAACTTTCCTGTCTCAAGTTGGATATTTGTAGGTGGTCTTTTCCCTTTAACTTTCTCGACTGTTTTACACTGAAACATAGCCTGATTTGTTGTAGTTCCTTCAAATTTTCCTGATACCTTTGTTGCAGTAACGGGTTTAATAGGTGAAACTTTTTCTGCAGTTTTTCCTACAAATTCTCTTTTATTTGTTGTAGAAAAATCTATATCTCCTTCTTGCTTCATACTACTTTGAGGTTTTACTGGAGTAGATTTAGAATATTCCCAATTTTGAAATTCTTGTTTGTTTGTTGTTTCACTCGCAAAGTTTCCTTTTTCCAATTGAAGATTATTTTGAGGTTTGATTGATTGCAGTTTCTCTCTCGGAGAATCTTGGAACATTATCTGGTTTGTCGTAGTTCCATCAAATTTCCCTGTTATTTTAGAGTTCGTTTTTGGCCTAATTTCTGACACTCGTTCTATAGTTTTAACTCCAAACTCCGTTTGATTTGTAGTAGTAAAATCTACAGATCCATCTTGTTGCAAGTTGTCCTTTCGTATTATTATTTCTGGTTTGGATTGTTGTTTCCGCTGTTGGAATTCAGAATGGGTAGTAGTTTCGGAAGCAAATTTACCTTTTTCAAGCTCTAAATTACCTTTAGGTTTAATTACATGAGGCCTTTCTATAGAATCAACTGTTTGACCGAATTCTGTCTTGTGTGTAGTAGTAAAATCAACAGATCCCTCTTGACGCAAGTTATCCTTTCGTATTACTTTTTCTGGTTTAGACTGTTGTCTCCGCTGTTGGAATTCAGAATGAGTAGTAGTTTCAGAAGCAAATTCACCTTTTTCAAGCTCTAAATTACCTTTAGGTTTAACTACACGAGGCCTTTCAATGGAATCAACTGTTTGACCAAATTCTGTCTTGTGTGTAGTAGTAAAATCAACAGATCCCTCTTGACGCAAGTTGTCCTTTCGTATTATTATTTCTGGTTTGGATTGTTGTTTCCGCTGTTGGAATTCAGAATGGGTAGTAGTTTCGGAAGAAATTTACCTTTTTCAAGCTCTAAATTACCTTTAGGTTTAATTACATGAGGCCTTTCTATGGAATCAACTGTTTGACCGAATTCTGTCTTGTGTGTAGTAGTAAAATCAACAGATCCCTCTTGACGCAAGTTATCCTTTCGTATTATTATTTCTGGTTTAGATTGCTGTTTTCGTTGTTGGAATTCAGATTGAGTAGTACTTTCAGCAACAAATTTACCTTTTTCAAGCTCTAAATTACCTTTAGGTTTAACTACACGAGGCCTTTCAATGGAATCAACTGTTTGACCAAATTCTGTCTTGTGTGTAGTAGTAAAATCAACAGATCCCTCTTGACGCAAGTTATCCTTTCTTATTACTTTTTCTGGTTTAGATTGTTGTTTCCGTTGTTGAAATTCAGAATGGGTAGTTGTTTCTGAAGCAAATTTACCTTTTTCTAGTTCTAAATTTCCTTTAGGTTTTGTAACGCGGGGTCTTTCAATAGAATCAACATTTTTTCCGAATTCTTTCTTATGTGTAGTTGTAAAATCAACAGAACCTTCTTGACGCAAGTTATCCTTTCTTATTACTTTTTCTGGTTTAGATTGCTGTTTCCGTTGTTGGAATTCAGAATGGGTAGTTGTTTCTGAAGCAAATTTACCTTTTTCAAGCTCTAAATTTCCTTTTGGCTTTACTACATGAGGCCTTTCAACCGAAATAGTTTTCCCGAATTCTGTTTTATGCGTAGTATTGTAGTCAACAGAACCTTCTTGATGTAAATTATCCCTTCGTATTACTATTTCTGGCTTAGATTGCTGTTGCCATTGTTGGTATTCAGAAAGATTTGTTGTCTGAGGAAGCAAATTCACCTCTTTGTAGCTCTAAATTGTCTTTGGGTTTAATTACTTGATACCTTTCCACTGAATCGACATTTTTGTCCAAATTGTGTTTGATTTGTAGTGGTAAAATCGACAGATCCTTCTTGATGTAAGTTATCCTTTCTTGTTACTATTTTCTGCTTAGGTTGTTGTTGTTTTTTTTTGGAATTCATAATGGGTAGTTGATTCAGCAGCAAATTTCCCTTTTTTCAAGTTCTAAATTTCCTTTTGGCTTTACTACATGAGGCCTTTCAACCGAAGTAGTTTTCCCGAATTCTGTTTTATGCGTAGTATTGTAGTCAACAGAACCTTCTTGATGTAAATTATCCCTTCGTATTACTATTTCTGGCTTAGATTGATGTTGCCACTGTTGGAATTCAGAAAGGTTTGTTGTCTGAGAAGCAAATTCACCTTTTGAAGCACTAAATTGTCTTTGGGTTTAATTACTTGATACCTTTCCACTGAATCGACATTTTGTCCAAATTGTGTTTGATTTGTAGTGGTAAAATCGACAGATCCTTCTTGATGTAAGTTATCCTTTCTTGTTACTATTTTCTGCTTAGGTTGTTGTTGTTTCTGTTGGAATTCATAATGGGTAGTTGATTCAGAAGCAAATTTTCCTTTTCAAGCTCTAAATTTCCTTTTGGCTTTACTACATGAGGCCTTTCGACCGAAGTAGTTTTCCGAATTCTGTTTTATGCGTAGTATTGTAGTCAACAGAACCTTCTTGGTGTAAATTATCCCTTCGTATTACTATTTCTGGCTTAGATTGCTGTTGATACTGTTGGAATTCAGAAAGGTTTGTTGTCTGAGAAGCAAATTCACCTTTTTGAAGCACTAAATTGTCTTTGGGTTTAATTACTTGATACCTTTCCACTGAATCGACATTTTGTCCAAATTGCGTTTGATTTGTAGTAGTAAAATCGACAGATCCTTCTTGGTATAAGTTATCCTTTCTTGTTACTATTTTCTGCTTAGGTTGTTGTTGCTTCTGTTGAAATTCATAATGGGTAGTTGATTCGGAAGCAAATTTTCCTTTCTCAAGCTCTAAATTTCCTTTAGGCTTTACTACATGAGGCCTTTCGACCGAAGTAGTTTTTCCGAATTCTGTTTTATGCGTAGTATTGTAGTCAACAGAACCTTCTTGATGTAAATTATCCCTTCGTATTACTATTTCTGGCTTAGATTGCTGTTGATATTGTTGGAATTCAGAAAGGTTTGTTGTCTGAGAAGCAAATTCACCTTTTTGAAGCACTAAATTGTCTTTGGGTTTAATTACTTGATACCTTTCCACTGAATCGACATTTTGTCCAAATTGTGTTTGATTTGTAGTAGTAAAATCGACAGATCCTTCTTGATGTAAGTTATCCTTTTCTTGTTACTATTTTCTGCTTAGGTTGTTGTTGTTTCTGTTGGAATTCATAATGGGTAGTTGATTCGAAGCAAATTTTCCTTTTCAAGCTCTAAATTTCCTTTAGGCTTTACTACATGAGGTCTTTCGACCGAAGTAGTTTTTCCGAATTCTGTTTTATGCGTAGTATTGTAGTCAACAGAACCTTCTTGATGTAAATTATCCCTTCGTATTACTATTTCTGGCTTAGACTGCTGTTGATACTGTTGGAATTCAGAAAGGTTTGTTGTCTGAGAAGCAAATTCACCTTTTGAAGCACTAAATTGTCTTTGGGTTTAATTACTTGATACCTTTCCACTGAATCGACATTTTGTCCAAATTGCGTTTGATTTGTAGTAGTAAAATCGACAGATCCTTCTTGGTGTAAGTTATCCTTTCTTGTTACTATTTTCTGCTTAGGTTGTTGTTGTTTCTGTTGGAATTCATAATGGGTAGTTGATTCGGAAGCAAATTTTCCTTTCTCAAGCTCTAAATTTCCTTTAGGCTTTACTACATGAGGTCTTTCGACCGAAGTAGTTTTTCCGAATTCTGTTTTATGCGTAGTATTGTAGTCAACAGAACCTTCTTGATGTAAATTATCCCTTCGTATTACTATTTCTGGCTTAGATTGCTGTTGATATTGTTGGAATTCAGATAGGTTTGTTGTCTGAGAAGCAAATTCACCTTTTTGAAGCACTAAATTGTCTTTTGGGTTTAATTACTTGATACCTTTCCACTGAATCGACATTTTGTCCAAATTGCGTTTGATTTGTAGTAGTAAAATCGACAGATCCTTCTTGGTGTAAGTTATCCTTTCTTGTTACTATTTTCTGCTTAGGTTGTTGTTGTTTCTGTTGGAATTCATAATGGGTAGTTGATTCGGAAGCAAATTTTCCTTTCTCAAGCTCTAAATTTCCTTTAGGCTTTTACTACATGAGGTCTTTCAACCGAAATAGTTTTCCCGAATTCTGTTTTATGAGTAGTATTGTAGTCAACAGAACCTTCTTGATGTAAATTATCCCTTCGTATTACTATTTCTGGCTTAGATTGCTGTTGATATTGTTGGAATTCAGAAAGGTTTGTTGTCTGAGAAGCAAATTCACCTTTTTGAAGCACTAAATTGTCTTTGGGTTTAATTACTTGATACCTTTCCACTGAATCGACATTTTGTCCAAATTGCGTTTGATTTGTAGTAGTAAAATCGACAGATCCTTCTTGGTGTAAGTTATCCTTTCTTGTTACTATTTTCTGCTTAGGTTGTTGTTGTTTCTGTTGGAATTCATAATGGGTAGTTGATTCTGAAGCAAATTTTCCTTTCTCAAGCTCTAAATTTCCTTTAGGCTTTACTACATGAGGTCTTTCGACCGAAGTAGTTTTTCCGAATTCTGTTTTATGCGTAGTATTGTAGTCAACAGAACCTTCTTGATGTAAATTATCCCTTCGTATTACTATTTCTGGCTTAGATTGCTGTTGATACTGTTGGAATTCAGAAAGGTTTGTTGTCTGAGAAGCAAATTCACCTTTTTGAAGCACTAAATTGTCTTTGGGTTTAATTACTTGATACCTTTCCACTGAATCGACATTTTTTGTCCAAATTGTGTTTGATTTGTAGTGGTAAAATCGACAGATCCTTCTTGATGTAAGTTATCCTTTCTTGTTACTATTTTCTGCTTTGGTTGTTGTTGTTTCTGTTGGAATTCATAATGGGTAGTTGATTCTGAAGCAAATTTTCCTTTTTCAAGCTCTAAATTTCCTTTTGGCTTTACTACATGAGGCCTTTCGACCGAAGTAGTTTTCCCGAATTCTGTTTTATGCGTAGTATTGTAGTCAACAGAACCTTCTTGATGTAAATTATCCTTCGTATTACTATTTCTGGCTTAGATTGCTGTTGATACTGTTGGAATTCAGAAAGGTTTGTTGTCTGAGAAGCAAATTCACCTTTTGAAGCACTAAATTGTCTTTGGGTTTAATTACTTGATACCTTTCCACTGAATCGACATTTTGTCCAAATTGTGTTTGATTTGTAGTGGTAAAATCGACAGATCCTTCTTGATGTAAGTTATCCTTTTCTTGTTACTATTTTCTGCTTTGGTTGTTGTTGTTTCTGTTGGAATTCATAATGGGTAGTTGATTCTGAAGCAAATTTTCCTTTTTCAAGCTCTAAATTTCCTTTTGGCTTTACTACATGAGGCCTTTCGACCGAAGTAGTTTTCCCGAATTCTGTTTTATGCGTAGTATTGTAGTCAACAGAACCTTCTTGATGTAAATTATCCCTTCGTATTACTATTTCTGGCTTAGATTGCTGTTGATACTGTTGGAATTCAGAAAGGTTTGTTGTCTGAGAAGCAAATTCACCTTTTTTTGAAGCACTAAATTGTCTTTGGGTTTAATTACTTGATACCTTTCCACTGAATCGACATTTTGTCCAAATTGTGTTTGATTTGTAGTGGTAAAATCGACAGATCCTTCTTGGTGTAAGTTATCCTTTCTTGTTACTATTTTCTGCTTTGGTTGTTGTTGTTTCTGTTGGAATTCATAATGGGTAGTTGATTCTGGAAGCAAATTTTCCTTTCTCAAGCTCTAAATTTCCTTTTGGCTTTACTACATGAGGCCTTTCGACCGAAGTAGTTTTCCGAATTCTGTTTTATGCGTAGTATTGTAGTCAACAGAACCTTCTTGATGTAAATTATCCCTTCGTATTACTATTTCTGGCTTAGATTGCTGTTGCCACTGTTGGAATTCAGAAAGGTTTGTTGTCTGAGAAGCAAATTCACCTTTTGAAGCACTAAATTGTCTTTGGGTTTAATTACTTGATACCTTTCCACTGAATCGACATTTTGTCCAAATTGTGTTTGATTTGTAGTCGTAAAATCGACAGATCCTTCTTGATGTAAGTTATCCCTTCGTATTACTATTTCTGGCTTAGATTGCTGTTGCCACTGTTGGAATTCAGAAAGGTTTGTTGTCTGAGAAGCAAATTCACCTTTTGAAGCACTAAATTGTCTTTGGGTTTAATTACTTGATACCTTTCCACTGAATCGACATTTTGTCCAAATTGTGTTTGATTTGTAGTAGTAAAGTCGACAGATCCTTCTTGATGTAAGTTATCCTTTCTTGTTACTATTTTCTGTTTAGGTTGTTGTTGTTTTTGTTGGAATTCATAGTGGGTAGTTGTTTCAGAAGCAAATTTTTTCCTTTTTCAAGCTCTAAATTTCCTTTTGGCTTTACTACATGAGGCCTGTCAACCGAAGTAGTTTTCCCGAATTCTGTTTTATGCGTAGTATTGTAGTCAACAGAACCTTCTTGGTGTAAATTATCCCGTCGTATTACTATTTCTGGCTTAGATTGCTGTTGATACTGTTGGAATTCAGAAAGGTTTGTTGTCTGAGAAGCAAATTCACCTTTTTGTAGCACTAAATTATCTTTGGGTTTAATTACTTGATACCTTTCTACGGAATTAACGTTTGTTCCGAATTGTGTTTGATTTGTAGTAGTAAAATCGACAGATCCTTGTTGATGTAAATTATCCTTGCGCGTTACTATTTCATGTTTAGGTTGTTGTTTTTCCAGGGCTGAAATTCAGAGTTATTTGTGGTTTCTGATGCAAATTTGCCTTTCTCAAGCTCTAAATTTCCTTTAGGCTTTATAACGTTTGGTCTTATTTGTGTTTGAGCTGTAAACATGACTTGATTTGTAGTAGTTCCATCAAATTCTCCTTCTATTTTAGATTGTGTTTTAGGGCGAAATTGCTGTACCTTTTGGATTGGCTTTTCTTCGAATTGAAGTTTATTCATGGTCGTAAAATCCATTGACCCTTCCTGTGTTAAGTTTGGAACAGGCCTAACTGGCTTTGGTCTTTCAATACCCCATTCCTGAAATTGAGATTTATTTGTTGTTTCAGATTCGAAAACCCCAGAATTCATTCTTAAAGTTGATTGAGGTACTATTTGTTTCACTCTTTCTATTGGAAATTCTGCATGCATAGTCCGGTTTGTGGTTGTTAAATCAATATCTCCCGAAATTTTACTCGTTGTGACTGGGCGAATGGGTTGCACTCTCTCTGGAGTCTTTCCTCAAATTCAGAATGATTAGTTGTTGTGAAATCCATTGTCCCTTCTTGAGTAAGATTTGATCTCGGAATTATCGGTGATGGTTTTTGTATTTCCCATGGTTGAAACTCCTTCCTGTTGTTGTTTCGTTTATGAACTCTCCTTCTTCAAGATGGAGATTGGTTTTCGGTCGAATTGGGGTAACTTTCTCTCCCTGATTATTTGAAAACATTACTTGATTCATTGTTGTTGAGTCAAAATCTCCATCAAAAAGCTTAGTGTCCGCTTTAGGTCTAATGCCTTTCGTTCGTTCCATTGATCTTGAAATAAATTCGCTTCTATTTGTTGTTGTAAATTCCATACCCCTTCTTGTCGAAGATTACTGTGGGGGTCGTATAGGTTTCGGTCGTATTTCATCCCAAGTCAGATATTGTGCTTGATCTCCACTTTGTGATACTATGTCATTATCTTCATAAACTTTCTGTTCGATTTGTGCTGATTTATCTGTCACATTTTGTTCGATTTGTGCTGATTTTCTATCACATTCTGTTTTATTTGTGCTGAGTTTTCTCTCACATTTTGTTCTGTTGTTTCTTTGATTTCGGAAGCTTGTTCTTCGATTCTAGTAACTTGTTCTACAGATTCTTTGATTTTAGAAACGTGTTCTTCGACTGTAGTAGCATGCGCTTCAGTTTGAAAAGTATCATTCATTGTAATTGAAGCAATATCTCGTGAGCGATTTGCAATAGTTTCGTCACCAATGTGTCCATTGTCAATGGAACTTACATCTCTAGTCTCTTTAGAAGACATTATCTCTGTATGCTCTTGCATAGATGTTGCAGCTGAATCAGGCTCTGTGCGTTCAGTCAAAGGTACTAAATCGGAAACCATTTGATTTGCTATTTCTCTACGGGCAGAATAATCATCATTTGTTGTAACAAATTCAAAAGTACCTTCTGATTTTAAATTGTCTTGAGGTTTATGAATCACAGGTCTTGTCACTTGCCAGTTCTTGTAATCGCTTGTCGATGTCTCCATACTTGAAGTTTCCAATCTGGAACTGGATGTTTCCTTAATAAATGTTCTATTCAAGTCAATTATTTCATGATCGGTCAAGTCTAACGTGTCTTTAGGCTTATGATTCACCGGTCTTTCTACGTTCCACCTCTTAAAATCACTTACAATTGTAGTTTCATCTGAAAGTGGAACAGATGGAATCTTAATTTCGCTTTCAGGTCGAATTTTTCTGGATTTAAGAGCACTGATTTCTTCTGAACTTTCTGATGTTTTACTGGCTGCCATATAATCCGTTGATGTTGTTTCGAAGGTCATTTCACCTTCCGGTTTCAAGTTACTTTTAGATGTTCCTTTCTTAACTTTATACGGAGTACTTGCCTGCTTGGGTGTGAAAGCTTGTTGGTAAGAACTGTCTGACTGAAATTCTCCGCCCAGTTTAAGGGATGTCCGAGGTCTCTGGTACGTTTCCGATTGCTCATTTGATTGAGATTTGCTCTGGAAAGTGCTTTCATTAAAAGATGCTTGATGTGTTGTTTCCGTTTCCAGTGGGCCAGACAATACCAGCGTATCAGCCTTTTATCTTTTTGAGTTTTGGGTATTTGTCGCTTATTCCACGATTCAGACTGGACCATCTCTGAAGAAGTAGTAGCAGAGACAGCACAGTGAGATTCTATGCTTTTTCTGTAAAATCCAATTGGTGCATTGTTGTAAAATCAGCGGAACCTTCCATCTTAAGATTATCAGGTCTTTTGATGGGCAAAGTTTTGGGTACATGCTTTGCTGACCAATTGCTAGCTTCAGTAACAAAACCTATTTCATGTCTGTTTCCTGTATCTACTACTGTTAGGGCTCTTTCAGCATTCTCTGAATCTGCGAGCAGAGCTATAGCGTTAAGTTGGTCGGTTGATAAGGAAATGTCTTGGGCATCACTTTTCACTTCCCAGTGTTTTCTCTGTTTTATCCTTTCTTCTAAATTATGAAAAGAGAGAGAAGTAAATGAAAGCAATATTTGCAAAAATATTAGAAAATAATTAACAAATTTATTCAATAAGTTATTTGTGAATTAACAAATTAATTAAACAATTTTATTTTCAAAAATTTTATATACAAATTTATTACATTTGTTAATTAACTTAATTAAACATTTTTATTTTCAAAATTATTTAAATTAGCAAATTAAAAAATTTATTAAAATAGTTAATTCGTTAATTAACCAAATTAATTAAATAATTTTATTTTCAAAATTATTTCACTTAACAAACTTAATTAACAAATTTATTAAATTAGTTAATTAATAAATTAATTAAACAATTTTATTTTCAAAATTATTTCAATTAACAAATTTAATTGACAAATTAACACAAATAACTAATTTATTTTCAAAAGATTAAAATCAAATACTGTGATAATAAAATGCAGACATAAATAGATTTTCTCACTTTTTTTTTTTTAATTAATACAAATTTTTAAAATATCTTAAATTGTAAAATTTTCAGTTTAATTTGGAATTTTGAAATTGTTAAAAAAATACAAATACAAAATGCAAAACTAATATAATTGAAGAAGATTTCAAATATTTTTTGTTATAAAAGAAGTATAAATCCTATGTAATATAATTTTAATAGTTATTTTTTAAACTCTTACATGGTGCAAAACTTGACATGGTTAACTTGACATTATTGAACTCTTATATGGTGCATGGTGCTATAATTATTCATCTTTATAATTATAGAAATATCTATATAGATTTTATTTATCTTTCATTTAATTTTTTAAATGAAGTTTTACGATTAATTTTAAATCGTTATCAGTATTCTGAAATTTAGTGATTGTCAAACAATCGATATTTAATCATCAACAAAAGACAAAGGTATTTGTATGCTACAGAGTATATAATACTGATGAATATTGAGGAATAAATCCTCATTCCTGTATACTGAGGAATAAAATTCTCGTATATCTCCAGTTACAGAATTAAAATTTCATACAAAAGGTATTACATTAAAGAGATTAAAAGGAATAGTTTAGAAATGAGGATCTTGCTCAGGATAATTAAAATGTGTAACAATTTAGTTTGATAATTAAAAGTTTAAATAAAATATTAAGATATAAAGTAAAATTTTAAAATGGATTAAAATTAAACTGTTGCACATTGTAGAGAGAAAATAGTAGTCTTCTCTGGAGGCTGGTAAAAGTGGAAACAAAGTTAAATTAAGACAAATTATTCTAAAAATCGCTAAAAAAAAAAGGAATTGAGAAAAGGCGTAAAGATCGAAGTATTTACAATATTCTGTATGTACTACTGGGCCCAAAAGTAAGACCAGTTATTTTGTTTTCAAAAACTCTTTATTTATTCTTCAAAATTTATTTCATCGCCTTCATAGTAATTCCCTCCGATACAATGCACTTATGCCTTTTTTTCCCAATCCTCAATGCATGCTAAAAGTCATCGGCAGAGATGGTCTTCAAAGCGCGCGGCGATTCATGTTGAATCTCTTCAATCGACTTAAAACGATGTCCCCGAAAGAAAGCCTTTTGAGTTTAGGGAATAGCCAGAAGTCGAACGGTGGTTGTGGAACGATATGGGTTTCATTTTTGGCGAAAAAGTCACGAAGAATAAATGCAGTGTGAGTTGGCGCATTCAGTTTTTCGGTACAAATCGAGATTTGACGCGTTTGATGGAATTGACCGATCCTTTTGAAATTCCAACATCATCAGCAAGGTCTGTAATTGAAAATCGATGCCAAATTTTTAATTTTGGACGTGAGCTTCGTCGGTTGAGGTTGATAGTCGATCAGAGGGTTTTTCTTCTTCAACGCGTTCTCTGTCTTCTTTGAACTGTTTATGCCACTTCTAAACATTTCTTTCCGATATAGGAATGCTCACCGAATGCCTTCTGCAACATTCTATACGTTTCCGCAAACAAAATTGAATGCAAGTTCTTTTTTCAATTAATTAATTTAAAATTGAATTTCCTTAAGTCCCGGAATTTTAAATTGAAAATTGGTCTTACTTTTTGTGCACAGTAGTATAGATAAAATTTTAATGTTTATTTATTGTGGTGAAATGATTGCATTTGTATTTTCCAATTGATTTGCAGTTTTAATTTTGATTTCTCTTTAAAGAAGAATTAAAATGCCAAAATACAGTGACAGAATACTCACCACGAACCGTTGTCTTCTTTGACTTTGCCGAATGTTGTTCACAACCCAAAACTATTTGTCCTTTTTTCCGATGAGGGCATATGTGCTGACTGAAAAGAAAACAAATATTCATTAATGAACATTTAATTTACAAAACAGATGTGTAAACGGATTAGATATAACTATATACTTTTAAAGCATATTATTCTAACGTATTATTAAGTACATAAATAAACACCTTTTGTAAATTTAACTGTGATCAAGTAATTTAAGTAGAATAAAGTAACTTCAACAAAATATAGCGTGTCTATTAGCGTGCAAGAAATGAAAAGTAATCGGTTAAATTTGTTAGCGACATTGAAAATAAAATTGTAGTGATTACCAGATTTCTTTTATCGGAATAAATAATCGTTAGAAAATAATGCGCTCTATGGAGAAAGCTTGGTTTGATTTGTCTCTCTACGGTCATTTTTTTTCACACTCTGGGCTAATTAGACAGGGGCCAATAGTTTAACGTAGATTTCGAACCACTCACAAACATCCATGCCCCGCCAGAATTCGAACTTGAAGCCTATGGTACCAAAGGCTAGTCAATTAGCTATCATGCCGCCGTATGGAGAAGGCAATTGTGATTACCAATTACTTTGCATGTCTAGCAGCGCAATAAGAATTAAGTTGTATGTGGCTTTAGTCTTTGAGTCAGGGATACAATGACCATGGCTAGGGCCAGAGGGATGAATCAGTTTTCTACAGGGCCTGAAACATGCCATGAAAATTACATCGTGACGTCATTTATGCAATCCCTTCACTCGGCTAGAACTTTATGCTGCTTGTCACTAACATTTTGTGTCTTTGCAGTCTGTGTTAGGTAGCACTATTTGAATTTGAATATTTTGTGCTGTTTTGTATTTTTAGTTGGTCAACAACATTGATTTAGTATTACTTCATTTATTGACTTTGTAATTGTAGTGTTATAGAATAATTTCTCAGTGAAAACTTTAAGCCTTGTAATATTATGTCTGTATTGTTTACATATATTGATGATTTTCTGAAGGTGATTTGCTTTTTAAAGATAATTAAGGAGTAGCTTTTTATAGAACAGATTATGTGTTATTTTACAAGCTAAAAAATTGTATTAGTCAAGCTCCACTGATACATGTTTAATTATAAGAAAATTTAACTATGACTGGTTAGCATATTGAAACAACATTGGATAATAAATGTCTGCGTTTACTCTACAAGAAAACAGGTGTGATATATTGACAAATTTTGATTGCTTGTTAACTTGGAGACGAAAACTATGACGTTTTATCATAACTTGGGACTTATGACGAAAAAAAATGTCTGCATTGAAGACAAATTGAACAGCATTACAAAAATATTTTGGAGGATTTCAGAAAATAGGAAGATAAAATTATTCTATGTTTTCTACTTTATTGGTACTAGAAGATTGAATCCTTTGTCAACAACGTGCTAGTGGGGATCCAGGGTTCATTTCTACTTATTTTTATCAATATTTATTATCAAAATAATTCCCTATTTTAAAATTGCCTTAACAAAGTAGATGTGGTTATTGTTAAAAATATAATGAAATACACCAATCTGTTTGGATCAGCACATATTTGTGAACAAACCGTGATGAACTATCACTGCTGAAGTGATTGTCTATGTACTGCCCTTTCAAATACGACTCCATTTGCCTTTTCATTATTTTATTTTAATACAATTAACATAACAGAACCTGACAACGCACACAACTTACATATAAATTTATAAAAATCTATTTATAACATAATTTCCAAATCCGTTTATACCGATTCCAAATGAGGTCTTGTCATAGCCAATTAAAATCGAATACATTCCCCCATAGGATAGGAAAAAATAATCGTTATGGTTTTCCTCTTGCAGAGATTATTAAGTACCCGTTGTCCGAGTTGCCACAAATAGTTTCCTGGCATAAATATCAAACAAATTGTTAAATAAAACTTATTTATTTCTTCTCTTTATGTTTGGTTAAAAAAATCTAACCGATATCATGAATTAAATTCATAATTTTTCTGTTATATTATATTACTTATTTTTTATTGTGTATAAAGAAATTACGTATAAACGCAGACACACACATATTATAGAATTTATGGTCTGCAAATCTGTGCCTGCCATTCCTACTTCCCTTGCAGATCCAAATGCCTTGGCAAAATCTAAACTTATGATTCCTTCTAAGATTAAAACTAAATACCACATTACAGAACTAAATGTCGACAGAAAAACAGCTACTACTTTCACAAGATTAAGGATGAGGTACTAAAACAATAGGAAAATTTCTGCTGATGGAATTAAAAAGTACCAAAAAATGTGACAACTGCCCTGATGTCGAGCTTACTCCTCATCATGTCTTTGATAGCGCAGGTATTGCAGCCACCATAATTGTCTGGACAGAAGAGGATTTATAATACGAGCTGGCAATCAACATGGCCAATATTATTCGCGAGCATCGCGATATTTGATTTTCTTGTACTCTTCAGGGGATACGACAACAACAGCAGCAAATCTGCGTTGTTGTGCTTTACGTGCTTATTAGCACTAAGCAGACTATTGTTTAGTACATAAGCCAAACAGATACTAAATTAATTCTATTGATATAGTTATATATGTATAATAATAGTTTATTAGTTAGTTATAATACTCGAAATTTTTAGAAGAAACTTATGCGCCATATATATTTAAGTAAATAAGTGAATTTTCAAAAACAATTAATAATAATTATACAAAATTAAAAATATAGTTTATTTTTAAAAATGTTAAATACTAAAATAATCCTTTTTTTGTCAACCTTATAGTTAAATCCTTTTACATTAATATCTAAAAAAATTTCATGTATTCAGGGTTTCTCTATAACTCAATGCAATTACAAACATAATTATTTCTGTAGTAAAACTAAAGGAACATTGAGGTTTAAATATTTTGAAAAGCTTTTAACTATTTTTTAAACTAAAAATTTGTGAAAACTACAAAATTGGCTAATTCTCAAAAATGATAAAATATTTTAATTTGCATTTGTTTTTAAATTTGATATATCTCTCACTTTTTTTTATTTATAATTTTTTTTTAATTGAAATCAATCGGAAATACATTGAAAACTTTTAACTATTTTTTTGTGGAAACTAAATATTATGATGATATGTAAATATTATGATACATGAATATTATGATGATGTGTAAACGAAAATGAAATTATTAACAAAGTCGGATGTGTAAACAAAATGACCGTAGAGCGACAAATAAAACAAAACCATATCTCCAACTATTGTTAACTCTTAAAGATTTTAGAACTAAGGGAAAAAAACTTACATTTACATGAAAGTTATTATTATTATATTTAATAGCAGGTTTCGTGCCATCCCAATTAAAATAAGAATAACGGGTAAAATAAATGTATAACAAAAACCAATTCGTTGGAGATTAAGTAGGAAAAATATAGATACCATATAAAATTTCATATTTAAAATAGTCTAGCTACCAAGAAAATCGGCTTTATTGAGATACAATAAAATTATATAAGCAAACTTACTCATCTTCCCCACACTCTCCTGTACACAATTCCGGATTATCCAAAAAACACATTTTATCTCTCAAGCTGAACTCTTTGGCATATTAAAATTACTATACGTATTACTATTACACATACTATACTATTACACACTACATTATATATAGATAAGACTATTAAGTATAGTTAAGATTATTCGGGAGTTAAGATTATTAAGAGTTTCGCGAATCAACACGGGTTGAATTTCCAGAAATATGGGAAGAACTCCATCCCGGCGAAAAAAGTTGTCTGAACTTGGCCTCCAAATCCACAGAAGACGCATTACAGCACTCATGTTGCCTTAGAAACATTGTTTGAACTTTGGGGCCGTTGACTCTTTGGGCCCTATTGATCGCAATGGATAATATTTTTAATGCTTTTAGGAGGAAGGCGGCCAAGTATTTAATGCACCTTTAGTATTCCGGGGAGTCACGTGTTGCGTTGATTGCCCTTTCGATGAATTAATTTCGAGGGTGTATTCCCCTTCTGGACCTGTCGAGTTTGATGGCGTTCCCTGGAAATTGCGAAGTTCCCGGACTTGGGAACACTACAGTAAGATAAATGGAATGGGTAGGTACACTTCCTCTTTATTTTTAGGAATACATCATTGTTAAATAACAGATGCCACAAAATGTCTGCTAGGGGTAATTGAATTTATGGTGTTTCTATCTATGTAAATTGAAAAGTGGAAAATGGGAAAGTTTCATTTATGTGGACTATGAATCATGAAAGTTGTTGAGCAAATACTAATTGGAAAATGTAATGTTTATACTAGAATTATTTATGGTTTGTTGCTCTGCTGTCATTTTGTGCACACCTTAAGGCTAATTAGACCAGGACCTACAGTGTAACGTGGATCTGAACCACTAATAAACATTCATGCCTCCGCCAGGATTCAATTTGAAGCATGGTGGTAGCATGAGCGGTACAAATATCATAATTTTGACAACATAATAAACTACATAAAAACTAAAATTACTAACTAAAAACATAACTAAAACTATAAACTACATAATTTTGAGGGTGTATTCCCCTTCTCGACCTGTCAAGCTTGATGGCGTTCCCTGAAATTGCGAATGGAAGTGTCGAAGTTCTCGGACTTGGGAACAGTGCAGTAAGATAAATGGAATGGGTAGGTACACTACCTCTTTATTTTTAGGAACAGATCATTGTTAAATAACAGATGCCACAGAATGTCTACTAGGGGTAATTGAATTCCTGTGTTTCTATCTACGTAAATTGAAAAGTGGGAAAATTTCATGTATGTGGAGTATGAATCATGATAGTGGTTGATCAGATACTAATTGGAAAATGTAATGTTTATATTAGAATTATTTAAGACACGCCTATGGGTTATATATAATTCTCTCTCTCATGTATATATGTATATAATCTATTTCAAATCTCTGGGTTTAAAATATAACCAAGGCGTGTTATATATACATATGTTTTGATAAAATACAAAATTACTGATCAGGTACAAAATTCTGATTTCTACGTTATTACAAATTATACGCGCATATTGAGGCCTGATGGCCGAGTGACTGGCGTTCGATGTCACTGGTTTCGGGTTCTTGTCGCAGCGGTGCCATGGATTTTGTAGTGGTTCGACATCCACTTTAAACAGTAGGTCTCAGTCTAATATGACTATAGAGCGTTGGACAAAAGGACTGACGACAGCTCTACTCCATAAAAGAAAACATCTCCCGTCTCGAAATCTGCCAGTATGCAGACGACCTTGGCCCACAATGGGACTGTTGCGTCAATGCGTATATGCGCATATTTTAATAAATGTAAATGATTGTTTAAACAAAATACAATTAAATACCAAGCTAAAGTCAGTGGATAACATGTTTGGCTTTCGAACAGAGGATGTTTGTTTGGAAACTCGATAAGTAATAGCAAACATAAAGCGTCTATGGCAGGGAGGGGTACGATAACTCTGCATTGTAATATGTCCTTTCATTAGGATCGAGAGAATGCGAACACCACAGATGCTATCCTTGAGGCATTTGTGGTTTTTTTCAATGGCACAATGTGGGTGCAATGTAGCAGATTCTATCGGGTGCACCTTGGGTAAACCTGAATCTGATTTATCTTTACCGTTGTAATGGCGAATGATCTCCAATCAAAGATATCGGATTCAAAAACTGCAATAATTAAATAGTTAGGCAAAATACAAAGATGTTGCAAAAATTTTAATTTTTTTACTGTGAGAATGCATGGGTAGATGGAGAAAATGTGCATAAATGATATTTAGATAAAGTGCAAAATTGCTGAAATCCACTTTCCATTTTCAACTTATCATGCATAAACAATGCTCATTCTAATCGACTTAAATGAAATAATAGAAGACCGTCATCATACAATTATATATATATATACGTAAAGGGCAAATCCAGCAGAAGCTGGTAAAAAAAAAAAAGAAACTATGCACAACAGTGATTCCCAAATTTATTTACCTTGCTGCTATTTTTCAGAAAACAATTACTCAGCGCCCTTCTTAAAATCTACATTCTTTAAGGGAACGAACATTATTATTATAATTATTTTTCTTTTATGCATCTATTTATCTTACCTGCGTCTTAAAACAAAGTAAATAAAGATGTTATAAATAAGACACTTAAAAATTTAAAATTTTAAAATTATTTATTAAAATTAAGCATCATAATATTCTCATTGCATTGCACATAAAAAATTAAGGTAAAAAAGTATAATATGAAAATAAAAAATTCGATACGATGAATACGATAAAAAATACGATCATGATGTTGTTAATAATGATAATAAAAAAAAGTTACTAATTATGCAGAACCTAGTGCACCGCTATATCGAGGAAAAATCCGATGTCTCTGCAGTATTTTTAAATTACCGTAATTTGCGGTCAGAATTTTTATTTATTGTTTTCCATTTATTTGTTTGTTAAAAACTTGTGATCACATTAATACCATGTTCTCATATGAAGAAGAAATTCAATTTAAAACTTTTTCTATCACAGACCGACATCCAAAATTAATTGTAGGTATCTGCTTTTTGCCAATAGAATTGTTTGTATTCGCCTACGAAATGTTGACGAATAGTTTTTCTTCTATTTTTTTTTCTTTCTTTATACTTTTGCCACCCCCGCCCCAAAAAATGTACCGATACTATCAGCACTTCCCATATTCGTTCCACTGCCCACAAACCGGCGCTATCGCCCACTTTTGAAATCATTGATGTATAAAGACGGTGTAAAAGAAATCCAGCAAATCAGGATATTGTAATCCGGGATATTTTTGTCCACTAGATAATTGGATGGAGCTCGGCGCCACATATTTCGGGTTTGATTCCAGGCGGTGCCATGGATGTTTGTCATGGTTCGGAATCCACTTTAAACCGTAAGTCACCGGTCTAATATGACTGTAGAGCTTTGGGCGTAATGCTGGCAACCCTATCCTGTAAAAAAGAAAACATCTCTTTGTCTCGAAATTAGCCAGTAAGCAGACTGCCTTGGCCCGCCATTTGGCTATTGTACCAATGAAGAAGAAGAAAATAAATGGATACAATTTATATTTAACTACGCATTCCGAAGATTATTCATTTAACCCCCAATTTACAAAACTCATTTTTTACTGATGCCATAGTCACACAAGGGCCTGACCGCCGAGTGACTAGCGCTCTGACACTCGGTACCACAAGTTTTGAGTTCTATTCCGGCGGTGCCATGTCGTTTTGTGGTTGTACCGGTCTAATATGATTGTAGGGCGTCGGGCTGACAACTGCACATCGTAAAAAGAAAAGCATCTCTTGTCTCGAAATCTGTTAGTAAGTAGAAGGCCTTCGCACCATGGGGCTGCTGTGCCAATGAAGAAGATTGGTTTGATTTCGTTTGTTGCTCTACGGTCATTCTTTTTTATTTTTGCACACTTTAGGGATAACTAGACAGGGGCCTACAGTTTAACGTGGCCAATGCAGAAGAAGGAGATAACTGTATGCAAATCTTATTTAATTACGCATTCCGAACACATATTAATTTATCCACGGTTTTACAAAACTCATTTTTTACTGACATCATATTCATACTAAGTAGCATTCTGCTACAAAATATTTACGAAGTGCTGTTGAGTTGGCGGATATCTCTATGTTAATTTTTATTGTGATCCTTCGCCTATGGATCGTTAAAGTAATTGAGCAAATAATTATTATAAAACGTAATATTTACAATAAAATGTAGTTAAGATACTCTTATACTTGAATGTTGGTATTGAACGCGTTTTGCAGAAAGGAATCATTTTCCAGTTTAATTGCTGCATCCAGACCAATAAAAAATATTTCAGGAGACTAGATGTAAATTTTAATACTATTTTCCAAGGACATTTCTGCATTTAACAAGATCTTTATATCAGCCAACAAGTTTATTTTTCAAGTTAACAAAGGTCATTTTATCGCTTTTGTCTAGAATAATATTAAACGATGGAAATTTTTTTAGTCTGAACATTTTAATAAGGAAGCAAAAGCTGCGACAAAAAAAATATTCTGCGCATATGTTAGAGTTAATGATTGTAATCAGACATATAGCTATTTAGTTAAAAGTATATAATTTATATGGAAATTAAAGTGTTAAAAACAAGCTTAGCAATTGGTATTAAATCATGAGCATTGTTATAACATATGGTAATTAGTTTAATAATAGTCCTATTTTTTTTTTCTTGGCGTCACTTACCTATAAAAGGAGCTCTCATGGCTAGAGTAAAAATATTATTGCACACAAAAATGTTGATGATATTTTTTTAATGTTGCCCTTTAAAAACTGAAATCCTCTATCATAAAAAAAATGCTTAGTTATTTAAATGAAGTGTTATGAAAGTTTCTATTGAAGTTCAATTTGCATCTGTTGAACTAAAAATAAAAAAATCTTTTGAATCAGACATAATTATAAAATGAAATTAATAGTTTTGTTGAAATTTGCGAATAGTTTACATCGAATTTTAATGTATTTTTTTCAAACAAAAACATGTTTAATAAATTTTACCATAACAAGATTCTTTTTTTAATCAGTAAATTAGATGAAGTATAAATGAGTAAACTGATGATAAAAGAGTCAGCTTATTTACAAACCCTCGAAAGCGAGTATTTTATGTCAAAAGTGAAAAAGAAGATTAATTTACATTTACATTAATTAAAATTGTTTTTCTAACACTGGTACCCCTTATTCATATAATTGATTATATTTATTTTGCTAAAGAGAATTTGATTCCAATGAAAAACAAACTGTCATCACACTACCAAACATTTATAGGCGGGAATTTAATTTTTTAAAAATAAAATTCAAGAGTATCTTGTCTTTACATTGATTGAAATCATTATTGTTTACATCATTTTTTTCTTTATTGAAAATGCATAGTTTTACAAATTTAATATCCATTATTTATTACATTTGACATTTGCAAAAAATGATAAAGCCTACTATTTTATAATCTCTTTAAAATGGTTGTATTAAATTTAGTTTTAAAACATGTTGTTGTTTCTTATCTCACTTGGTACACATCTAAACCAAGCCCACGAACCCATATGGTTGAAGGAAAAGGAGGCACCTTCTGCTGTGATGTAGCACTAGTAGGTAGAAGTCTGACTTGGCTCCGTGTCATTCTACAGTCATATGAGACCCGGACAAAGATTTAATGCTCCATGCACTCTCTATTAACCATGCGTTTTGTGCTGGTGGCGTATCACGCTATAATCGTTAGTGTTTCGCAGCCCTTGTAAAAAATTAAATAATATAATCCTATTTTAATGGTATAAGCTCTAGCACGCATTAATTAAGCAGCCAATTAGAATTTTATTTATTTATGATGTGTCTCTGAATATTGGACATATCACAAATAAAGCGCACACCACAAGCGTAGTGTGACTCGCTGCCAGCACTTCTTCCCGAAACCAAAACCCCAAAACATGCATGTTGCCAAAAGTTATGTATAACTTTTGACAAATAGCACAGAGAGTTCGTACTAAGTAGAGAATGCATGAACGCCGCTGTGAAGATTTAATGGTCCATGCTCTCTACTTAATACCAGCTCTCATACCACGTATGAGAGACGTCACGATTTGTCAGAAGTTATGCGAGACCATTTGGCAAACACGCATATCTTTGTGTTTTGCTTCGTTTTTGTTTTTTAGAAGGTTATGGGAGATCTTTTAGGAACATGCATGTTTTTTGGGTTTTGGTTTCGAAGGTGTGTTGGCAGCGAGTCACTCTGCGCTTGTGTTTCGCAGTCTTTGTAAAAAGCTAATTAATTAATATAATCCTATTTTAATGAGATGCGCTCTTGCCACTGTATTTGTTATGTATCTCAATTTTCAACACGCCATAAATAAGAGCAGCATGACTCGCTGCCAGCATCTTCCGAAACCAAAACCCAAAGGCATGCGTGTTGCCAAATGCTCTCTCGCAAAACTTGTTACAAATCATCAGAGAGCTCGTGGTAAATAGAGAGTGCGTGAACGGAGTTGTGAAGATTTAACGATCTCTGCCCCTCTACGTACTACGCTCTGTCTGACGATTTGTCAGAAGTTATGCGAGACCATTTGGCAACACGCATATCTTAGTGTTTTGTTTCGAAAGGTGTACTAGCGACAAGTCACGTTTCGTAAGTGTTTCGCAGCCCTTGTAAAAACTAATTAAATAATATAATCCTATTTTAACGGTATGAGCCCTTGCATACTTTATTTGTGATGTGTCTCAATCTTCAACACACCATACACAAATGCAGCGTGACTCTCCGCCAGCACACTTTTCCAAACCCAAAACCATGCATGTTGACGAAAGCTCTGGTATAACTTCTGACAAATCGTCAGAGAGTGTAGTATGTAGATAACGCATGGAGCATTAAATATTCGCAGCAGCACTCATACACTGTCTACTTACTACGCGCTCTCTGACAATTTGTCAGAAGTTATGCGAAAGCTTGCTTTGCCAACACGCAAGTTTTTGGATTTTAGTTTCGGAAGATGTGTTGGGGGCGAGACACACTGCGCTTGGGTTTCGCAGCTCTTGTAAAAATCTAATTAAATAGTATAATCCTATTTTAATGGTATGATCTCCTGCGCATTTTATTTGTGATGTGTCTCAATGCACAAGCACAGAGTGACTCGCCGATAACACACCTTCCGAAAGCAAAACCCAAACCATGCGTGTTGACGAAAGCTCTGGCATAACACTTCCTGGCAAATCGCCAGAGTGCGCAAACCATCAGTAGTAAGTAGAGAGTTCATGAATGCTGCTGCGAAGATTTAATGTTCACTGCAATGCAATAGGAAATTATTTCACACGTATAATTTGCTCGGTTTAAAAACAAAAACTTTTCAAGGTTCAAATAATCTAAGAAGAACGTGTCATGGATTCATTAATAAATTAATAAAAATGCATACATAAAAAATGACAATAAACCTTCCAGTTACCATAGTACCAATAACAAACCTCAACTCAGAGGAAAATGCACTTTTCATGACTAAGGTTAATGACTAGAGCTGCCCAATGAAATTATTCGTTTTTCCGTCAGAATGTGTTTAAGGAACACGCAATAGAAATTTCTAGATAGCGATGCATGATAAACAGAGACTGTTGTAATACTATTTTGGTGGTTATTTTTAATGTTTTTCAGGAAAAGGCAGAAATAAAAGTTGCACGTTTCGTTTAATTCCCTAAGGGAATTGAACTCTTAAAAAGATTTTTTTATTCTGTGAATCTTTTCCTGTAAGGGTAATGTAGATTTTTTCATTAAGACAGGTATGACAATTTTTGAAGATTTTTTATATTTACAATCATAAAATTTACATTCATGCAAAATTTTTAATATTGTAGATAAGTTTTTTCCTCCATGTTTGTACTGATGTTTCGGCTGAAGGGGCCATAAGAAATGCTGGAGATGGAGTTTATTCTATTGACTTTACATTATCTTATGCCATTGGAAGGCACTTTGACAACTTTGATGGTGAAATAGCCTCATTTCTTTGGTCTTCGGCAAAATAGAACAGCATGAAAAAGAAAATATGATCTTTTTTGGTTAATTATGACCGTCATAACTCCCAATCACTGTGAATGTGAGATTTCTAGAAACTTCAAAGTAAAGATGATAGGCTGTTGAACACAGGGAAATTCATTGCTTTGCAGTGCATTCCAAGACATTGTGGGATATATGGAAATGAACAGGCTGATATGTTGGCCAAGAATGGGTCGCACATGATGCAACCTGATCGTCCTTTGCCTTTGCGTCATATAAGGCGATGTATATCTTTCTCTATTCAATCCAACCATTTCAACTTGAATAGTTGAGAAAAAGGGGAATTCCTACTGAATAAGAGACAAGATTTCCCAGCTCCTTGCCTAGAGCGGTTGGTATGACCTGCTTTAGACTTTTCATGGGCCATGACTAGTTCCAGAGTCACCTGTATAAAATAGGACCGGCTGCTACAGATATATGCCCACTTTGCGACTATAGCGTGCCCATGACAGGAGAGCGTCTCATCATATTCCCTAGTGTTCTTAACTGTATCCCTTTTTGTGTTACTGTCAATGCATGTCAATGATTGTTTTTGTCGTTCTTTACTATATTGGGCTGCTCGTCGACTAATGACCGAGAGATCGGAGACGGGCATAAGAAATTAAAAAAAAAGTTTTTTTCCATATGTTACATTTAATTTTAGAACATTATTATTAGTGCGTATTTTAAAATACTTCATACTTAAGCAATTAATTTTACTATTTTTGGCTAATTTTGTATTTTGTCGCTATTGGTTTGAAAATATGTACAGAATTGGCATTTAACATCTTATAGCATGTCATTATTTATTATTATGTAACAATAAAACAATGCATTTCTTGAAAAATAGCTTATTTTCTCTTTCTTTTGTAAAAGAAAGGTTTCTCAACAAAACTGTTTCACTGGCTCACTGTTTTTAAAATTGTTATTTAAAAGAAAAGATGAAGTGTGTATGAGTTAACAAATAAATTTTTATTTCCTTAATTTTTCAGATTTCGCTGAAAGTCATAGCATAAAACTTGTTCTTTATTGTTTGTGTTTTAAGAAAAGTAAACATTAAAATTTAAAAAAAAATTATTATTAATATTGATCTGGCATTGCATAACGTTACGAAATAACAGGACACATTTCCCCTTGGTAATATTTATTGGTAAAAGATTGCAATGTTAGAATTCAAAACATTTTTCAAGAGAAAATGCCCGACAAATTTTGCAATACCGTTCATAATCAACCATTTCGTGTTTTTATGCAGTTATATTATCTTATTTGCAAAAGAAAAGCTATTGATTATTCTTAAATATATTTGCAGAAAAGCAACTAAAATAAATAGAAAATTAACTTAACTTCATCATCATCATTAGCACAATAGCCCCATGGTGGGAAAAGGTCGTCTGCCTACTGACAAATTGCGAGACAAGAGATGTTTTATTTTTTTCTAGATAGGGTTGTCAGCCCCACGCCACAGACATATGAGAATTGGACCGGGACCGGCTGTTCAAAGTGGATTTAGAACCCCTACAAACATCCATGGCACTGTGGGGTCTCTAACCCAAAATCTGTGGCACCGAGCTTTAGAGCGCTAGTCATTCGGCCATAAGGCGCCTTATTATGAAATTCGAATTAATTACTAATTTTGTTTTTATCATGATAAAAACAAAATTGTATAAAAAAAAATCAAATATTAAATATATAAATACACCTAATTCTGTTTTTATACGACAGATGCGTTCCCGAAGAATACATGTAAAAAAATATATTGCATCTAAGGAAAAATAAAAAATTGGTTCCTGTTCTAAGAAGTCAGCAAAAATAATACAATAAACCATGAGGTTTCATGTTAGGGTCTTAAATATTTTATTTCATGAAGATGAAATAAAATGTAACGTAAAGATTGCACGTGGATGATACAAAGTAAATCGTCATTTGAAGAGGAATAAAAACATGCCACTAATTCATGAGCTCAAAGTTTGGTCGTATTAGGAAGGACGGGATCTTCGTTTTTAATATATTCTGGCCAAACAGCTTTCCAACATTTTCCATTCAAAGTTGATGGACGTAATTCAGCTAGCACTAATTCAATTTGATTGATACAATTCATAATTGAAAATTCCTTTGGCACATCAATAACTGTTAATGTTTCATCGTTCAGGTTGTCCAAAACGAATTGAAAATGTTCTCTTTGCGTAGTATGTTTTAAATGTCGCAATTATACCTTGATCTAAATGTTTGTATCAAGATTGTAGTATCAGCCAAACAGAAAACAAAATTTTCACGTTTGGATGTTCTAAGATTAGGATGGTCAGGTTTATTATCTATAATCTAAATAACTTTAAATTTGAGACCCTTGACCTAATAGATTTCCTTACAGACGTCGCAACTTGTCAAGGCGATCTAAAATGTGAATTTTAATATCCAAATAAATCGCTTTCCTTTTTCACTTTTGTTATAGGTGAATTATGTAGCATTATGTAAGGGCTACCGAAAAATATTTCACCTATAATTAATAAAAAACAAAGACTCACGAACATCAAAAAGGTACTTTTACTTTGAACTCAAAAGTTAAATTACTGAGAAAGAAACAAAATTCCACATTGAGATTATAAAATTTGGAGAATTCCCACAACGTAAATCGCATTACATTCCTCTTCTTCAATACCGCAGTTATAAAAAATAAAAGTAAAGCAAAATTTACTTCTTAGAATTTGGGTCGATTGGTTAGTTGAATCAAAATAAATTGTGCAAAAAAAAAAGGGAATTAATTTTTTTCCAATTTGTTAAATCAAAATCTTAAACAAAGTTCGAGTAAAAACAGAATTGAATGTATGTTAAATTTGAATTACGCAGAAGTTCAAATAAAATAAATATAACCCAAACCACTGAATTCTAAATAATGCAAAAAATGAATAAAAAGTAATTAATAAATAATTAAATAAAAATTCTCAGTCATCAGAGAATGTGGTTTTACAAAACTTTATGCAGTTAGTGTCACTACAAGCATATTAACATTAAAAAAGTTATTAGATTTCATTCCCAACAAATATTTTCTAAAACAATAATATTTAATAATATTTTTTTGAATACATTAGCGGAGACTTGATGAATTGCGCGTTGAGTTTCCGAACTAGGAAAGCCAGATTAAAATTTACAAAACACAACCAAACCGAAAATATCTGTGTCTATGGTGGAGAAGCGAACGATAAATTAGTAGATCGGAAAGCCCTTTAATTAGAATCTGGAACAGTTTTTTTTTTGTCTCTCTAAGGTCATTTTTTGCACACTTAAGACTAATTAATTAGACCGGTACCTACAGTTTAACATGGAATCTGAGTTACTAACAAACATCCATGCCACCGCTACAATTCGAACCTGAATCTTGTGGTGCCAGAGAACTAACCAGTTGGCCAACAAACCGCTAGATTCTGGAAGAGTTTGGTTTATCTCTGTTTTTTTTTTTTTTTTTTTTTACACACTTTCGGCTAATTAGTCCGGGAACTTACAGTTTAACGTCGATTCCGAACCACTACTACTACTCTTATTAGTATTACTACACCACACCGCATCACTGCGCACCTAGAGCTGAGTTGCCCCTTTATAGTTTGGGAATGATGTGAGTGAGAAGTCTGATTGGGCTCTGTGATGGTCTACGATCATATGAGACCAGAACCTACGACTTAAAGTGGATTCCGAACCACTGCAAGCATTCATGTCACCGCCGGGGTTCGAACCCAAAACCTGTGGTGCCGATCGCCAGAGTGCTAGCCAATTGGCTATTAGGCCCCGATTCTGAACCACTTACAAACATCGAGGACTCGAACCTTGGTCACAAATCAGGTCTAAGTACCAAAATCCAGAGTGCTAGCCAATTGGCCTTCAGGCCAGCTAGACTCTGGAAGGAGCATGTTAACACCTGAGAAGAAATTCCTAAAGTTAATTGCAAAATGGTACTAAAAAAGTAGGCCCAGTGAATCAAAAGCACCTCCCCCCTCCCCTTCCTCAGTCGTACGTCTTAAGTAGCTCTGAAATTGCTATAATTATCATTCCAATGGTCAATGACCCAAGCAAAATTTATCAACAATTCAAAAACACAATACGCATTAATGATCATATGATTTTTTTTTTTTATGTTTGTAATGATTTATTTACTTATTTTGAAATTTAAAAAATGAAATTACAAATGCTTGTCTTTAATTAAAAATAGTGAAACATTTATTTTATTCTCTTTCTAATGTCAAGGTTGAATGTTAAGAAAAGGAAAGTGTTTCCTAAGTTAATCATTTTTTAATTTTTCTCTCAACAACCTTTTTTTTTTTGTCTTCCTGGTTCAATACACACACACACACAAACAAAAAGAAATGCAGATTTTTTAAAAAAAATTAAATTCTTTGTGATATAAAAATGTTAAAATGGGATTTATTTTTTTTTCAGGCAAAAAAAATGCTATTATTTACGTGACATTAATAAATTGGATTGCTAAAACATAAATTTGTTTCTTCTTGAGAAAAATACTTTGCAGCCATTTTATAAACTCGAATAAATTATTTGTTTCGAAACACAATTAACCTCAATTTATGCTGCCCGTGGTTGCAGTTTAGAGGTCAAATTAGATAACAACATTACATGCTTTTTTAATATTACTATAATGCAAATATTTTCTAGTTCTGACCAGTTTAATGACGTATTAGTAGTTAAGATGACGTATCGCTATTTTTGATCACTGTCGCTAGAATTTTTAAACATCTTTTTATAATCTATTCAAGTGAGACAAACCTGTTAAAGTTATTGCTGTGTAGATATGCAAGATGATAAGCTGAAAAGAATCAGAATATAATTCAAACCAAACTGAGTGGCAACCCAATTGTTCAACTTCAGTACCAGCCTACGCCTCCGTTCCTGCATCCTGATGCCCTGTTTCGGATTTCAATTAGCGTAGGCGGATTTAGCGTAAACTTACTCCGAACTCAACCTGTCCAACAGATGGTCCAACATGAAATCGTTATTTCTTTAAAATATTGAAAATATTATGGACTTATTTTGATATTCTTTTGAAAATCAATGCGTAAAAATACATTATATTTTCTAATGAATTTTTCATTCCATGGTTTAAAACTTTTTTTTTCTGTTTAATAATTTAAGAAATGTCTGTATTATATGAAATTAAATAATCAATACTATGACATCTTATGTAAATATTTCACATTGTTAATTTTTTTCCAATTATTTTTGCCTAACAGCTTTGCTCAAAATAGTACATCTATATGCAATCAAAGCAACTGTTTATTCTTCAAATGTGATTACAAATATTTTTTTTTTTTTTTCAAATGTGGCACAAAGAAGTTAAAATATCGGACTACTCCCTTCTACAATATAGAAGGGCATTGCTTATATTATAATCAAATATATCGGACATCCCTTCTATAATATAGTCGGACTTTGTTTATATTATAATCAGAATAGTATATCCGGGCATCTTCTAGTTGATATACAATAGATAAGCTACATCCGTGATTTTTGTGACAGCTATAACTGACATCTCTTCTTCAGAGGAGGGAATTATATTCAGGAATACATGCAGAGAAAATACATAAAAAATAAGATTGGCAGATTCTATGCTGTAGCAGAGATGCATATAAATATTTTTTTCAACCAAACGTTTCTTAGACTGCTGGATGCTAAAACAAAAAAAATCGTTAAATGCCACTTTATAATAGATGGCTTCACTTGGATGGATTAATACTTTGGTGAGAAAAGTGGAGTAAAAACCCCTTCGTGTAGGAATTTCACAGGTATAGTTCAACCTCTAATTGTGTTGAAAGTAAACATCCGTTTTTAAAAATTAAAACAGATGATTCGATTACTTATTAGGGGTGCTGATATACGAGGTGCAAATCAGGTTTGAAAGAAAAAATATTTATTGAGGGGATTTTAAAACGATATCATAAAATAAAAAGGAAATATTCTAAATTCGAGCTCAAATATTTAAACACAATCACATGTAATAAAAATTGCACCAAACAACCCTCCGAAATTACCTTTATCTCCTATTAAACTGCTCTATTTGAATTTGTCCGACTTGGCCGCTTCAATTTCCCATTCAATCGCCAGTCGAACTATAGCCGCCTCGCAGTTGCGTAACATATTGCACAAATTAAATCGATCAGTCCCGTTTTAGATACTATATAATCTACTTGAAATCTATTCATGTGTCTAATCCTCAGTGTCCTTCAGTGTGGGATGGGCATGCCATGTGTAATCTACTTATGGATGGATGGAGAGAAAGGGGCAGCTTCTGTTGTAATGGAGCACCCGTAGGTAGAAGTTTGACTTGACTCCGTGTCACTGAAGAAGGAGGGTAGTACAACTGGGAAGTCTTTTAGAGAGGATTACCTCGCATTTGCGTATTGTACGGGAGAAAATCCGAAAAATTCCAACCAGGTAGTCTGACTCACGAGGCAAGATGTTGAACATCACAAACGCCATTGAGTCTCCTCGTTTTTTGAAACAGTGTCTACAACAAAGCCGCCAGCTTATTGAACCTCAGCGCTAATCTAAGCGCACGTTACCACTGAGCCACGAGTCGAACAATCTATTCGTTTATTAAAATGGTGTATTTAGCACACGCCATCAGCAAATCAAACTCTAGCAGTTGAGAATCTTTCCTCAACACTGAGGTTTATGATAAGCAATCTTAGATAAACAATGAAAGAAGATGTTTTCGAAGTTATTCTATTATTATCAATAAAAATATATAAGTTAATGTGTAACAAATATAGCTTAGCTCTTTGTAATTAAAATCTACATTTTTCTTATTTTATTTTCGGTTAATCTAGAATACTTTGGTATCTGTTAATTTTAATACTTTTAATTTTTATAGAATATATATATTTTGTAATCAGAAAAATTTATATTTAGAAAATATATCTTTTAGTTTAGTTCAAATACTACACCTTTAAAATTGTAAAAATATACTTTGTTAAGGCAAAATAGCTTTTGCAGGTATATGTGTTCATCAAAAATCAATAAATTTATTTCATATATTTTCTAAATCCATTAGTTATGATCACAGTTCATAAAATTACAGTAAAAAATCCGAGTCTGAAAATTTTTTAATAAATCTGTTCATCCCCACTAAAATGTCATAGACACAAATTGCAAAAATAGACGGAATCCCTTGCTGTTGAAAGCATAATCTACAATGTACTTGTATGGAAACAATGTTGAGCAATTCCAAAAAGAACATCCTGAAGAAAGGTGAGGTATTTATGACTGGGAAGAAACCAGTCAGCCACAATGCCCGCCCACGCATTATTGGCCGAGTGGTGTTGATTCACGTGGTCGTGTTCGTGTGGGTTGACTGCTGCTCACGTGTGGGCATTGTAAATGTTGAATATCCCTCCTTGTGTAAAGAACTCTTCATTTGTACACTACTAGTCGGTAGAACTTTAAGAAACCATTGCGAAAATACGATACGTCTCTGATGATCCTCCTCTTTGAAAATGAAAAACATATATTCGTAAATCCATGTCGTGCAGAACTCTCCATATGTTGGTGACGATTCGGTTGCAAAAGAAGACGGCCGTATATTAAAATTGGAAAAGTATCTATTGTATACTGTGGATTACAATCCACAGCATGCAATACATACTTTTCTAATATGAATGTACCTGTTAATCACTTCCGCCCAATATCCTGAATCAGTTCATGTGAGAATCCACGTTGATAATTTGAAATGTGCTTGGTTGGAAGCGCGTCCAGATATGATCACACTGTGGCGAATACATTTCCACCATGCTCTAAATGAATATAAATTAGCTCAGCATTAGTGAAACGATGTATGTTGATGCACACAGTCATCAACAAGAGGAACACTCATGTAAAGTGAATAAGCGCTGATATGCAGAAACATCTATTCATTATTGATCATGCTGTTTTATGTCATTCTGAGTTGTATTGTTCCTTATTCCGCTTGGTAGACAGCAACATCTAGACCAAGTCCAAGAACCCATGGGGTCCCATGGAAGGGGGTAGTTTCTGTAGTGGTGGAGCATCCGTAGATAGAAGTTTGGTTTGGTTCCGTGACGCTGACTTTTTACGGGCTACGGTTGTCGGCCCTAGACCTAACGTTCTACAGTCACATTAGACAGGGAACTATAGCTTTAAGTTGGCTCCGAACCACTACAAACATTCATGGCACCATCGGGACTGAACCATGTGACACCAAGTGCCAACGCGCTAGTCGCTCGGCCATTCAAGCCCTTGTACGTCATTCTAATTCATATCAATGTACTCTCCCCTCCTCTCCAAGTTTGAACGCTGAAACATTCAAGACGGACTCCAAAAATTTACAAACATTTAAAACAGATATTTCGATAACGTAATGAAACCGACGTGAAAACATGACTTAGGTAAATAAGGGGACGATACAAATTCAATAAAAGCGCGAAAACAAGTTGGCAAATCTTCAAACAGAAGACAAAATATACATATTTTGAAAAGAATCTTTTATTTAACAAGTTTCTCATCTTTCAACAATATTGCCACAATTTTTTGTTCGTGCATAATTTTTTTTTCAACCCTTTTACTTTTCTGAGACATGGATCAGAATCGTGTCTACAACTCATACCGATTTCAAATTCGTGTCGATGGATTCCATTGTTCTGGGACCACTACATTGTTTCACTGCATTCCACTCAGTTCAACAATGAACAGGAATTAGAAAATAATGTTGAAATATCGTAAGTCGCAATGTCTGTTTGACAAATTTATTAGTTATTTCTGTTTGACAAGTTTATTAGTTTATACAAATTTGCAAATTTATTAGTTTTACAAGTTATTCTATTCGCCAAGTTTATCAGTTGACCAGTTTATTAAAATCTGAATACATTTCTCATAATTAAAAAAAAAAATGTGTCTGATATTTTAAGTAAGGTATAATTTATAAATGTATTTAATAATTTTTTTATTTTTAATTGTTTCATTATTATGTTAATATTATTAAAAAAAGGTTTTAAATACATGTAGCAATTCAGTAATATTGTTATTTTTATTGGGAGAAGGAATTTTTTACCTATTTAAGTAAGGAATGAAATAAGGATTCTTTTAGAATAATCAGAAGAATATTTTTTTTTTTAATATTCAAAATTTGAAAAATGATAATAATAATTTTTTTTGAATAATAATTTTTCAAGATTTGAAAAATTAGTACGAAAGTTTTTTTATTTATTTCACCTTTAACGCCCCTTATAAAATAGTGTTCGATTTTTTAAAAATATTCCCATTAAATTTTAGAAAGAATCAAAATGAAACTGCATTAATTTTTTGCATTAATGTAAAAATAATAATCATTGGCGCAATAATAATCATTGGCGCAAATTTCATTGGCGCAACAGCACCATGGTGGGCCAAGACCGTCTGTCTGCTGGCAGATTTCGAGACAGGAGATGTTTTCTTTTATAGGGTTGGGTTGTCAGCCATACGACCAACGCTCTGCAGTCATATTAGACCGGGGATCTACTGTTTAAAATGGATTCCGAACCACAACAAATATCTATGGTACCGCTGAGACACGAACCCAAACCTGCGGCACTGAGCGCGCAGAGCATTAGTCACTCGGCCATCAAGCCTCAATGTAAAAATAACCATATGTAAAATCAAAGCAGAATAGTTTGTTTGAAGAGAAAAAAAAAAGTAAAAAAGGATATTAAAAAAAGTTCACAGTAAATGATTCTAATTCCTATAGTGAATAAGTAGAGGTACTATATAGGTATGTTACCATGTTTCATTTTTCAAATTTCTTTGGGAGCTTAATAGTTCATTTTTAAATATGGAGAATGAGCAAATGTACTCTAAAGCAGTATTATTAATTGTAGGTTATTTACAGATTATTTAACTAAGTGCACAATAACTGAATAATGTAATTAGAGTTAAGTAATTGTACTTTTAAACCAACATTATAAATAGTAGTTTAATTACAGACTGTTTAACAACATATTCGTAACTGAAGTCCCCTGATTCTAAGGAAATAATTATTTCAGCGAGAAATGCTATTCTGAGAAGCACTACTGCAGCAGACTGAATGAATGGTGGAATTGTATTCAAGGCGCTATAATTGTGAGCGAGTTCCGCTTCCGAAGAATTCTACTTATTACTTACATGATGAGTAATGCAGACAAATCGATTCATTTTTTCTCTCATCAAGTTGTCTGCAGATAAGTAGATTCAAGGATCAATGACTAACCGGTAAACACTTTAAAACGCATTATAAAGAATTACAGTCAACAAATAGAATGTCATTAGCCCTTAAGTCACTTACATTACTAAAATGTTATTTTTGAGATATTTGCAACAAAACAATCTTTCGCAAGATTTGAAAAAGGTAGATTAGAAGAATAGGTATTAGACGGCAAGCATTATTACAAAGTTTTGATTAAACCGAGAGGAACAGAGAGAGAAACAGACTCTCTCTAGCAAAATGGTTTCATTTTTGCATCTAGAGAATGCTCCTTCACACCTAAAGCTGCTCCTAAAGCTCTCTGAGAAGGGTTTTAGTTGAAAAACGGGTTTCAACACCGGAACATCCTCCACATTCAAGTGATTTAACATTCTGTAACTTTTCCTTTTCCCATAACTAAAATCTGTGCTCAAAGGAACCCGTCTAAAGTCAATGGTAGCTGTAAGAAGGAAACGCCTCAAGCAGTTAACAGAAAATTAACCACAACACATTAATTTTGGAATGAAAGAATGAGTCGTTTTGTGTAGATTTTCCACAAATTGTAAATAAGCATCCATTTTTGAGGCAGTCCCATCACTTTTTAGACAGACCAGACCTCGCATATATATATATATATATATTCGAAATGTCAAGCTATATTAAATAAATGCAAAGTTTTACTATAGAACATTTTACTTTGGAAAAGTATCTGCAAAAAAAGTTTTTTCTTTCTAATGCAGCTGACAATATAGAGACAATGCCATAAGCAAGGGCTGCACCGCTGTTGCTCACTTTAGCTCTATCCAGAGGGGCACGTGTAGCTTGAAGATATGCTCCACTATCCTCACAACGCTGCGATCATATTAGACCGGGAGCTACGGTTTAAAGTTTAATCTGAAACACCACAAACATCCATGGCACCGCCGGGACTCTAACCCCAAACCTGCGGTACTGAAAGACAGAGTTAGCCACTCGGTCATCAGGGACCAATATTATTCATCATCATTAGTTGCACAATACCCCATGATGGGCCAAGACCGTCTGCCTGCTGGTAGATTTCGAGATAGGAGATGTTTTCATTTTACTGGTAGGATTTGTCAGCACTACTCCCGACGCTCAACAGCCATATTAAACCGGGACCTACTGTTTAAAGTGGATTCCTAACACTACAAACATCCATGGCACCGCCAAGAGACTGAAAATTTTTTTTTCATTTGAAATGATAGAATTTTTAATATAATCCTATCACTTTAATTTAGTATAATTTTAGTACGTCCACAAAATTAAATTATGAAATACCTTTAAAAGAATAGAATTTAAAAAAAAAAAATAAATTTCAGGCAAAAATCTTAAAGAAAACAATTCTAAGCTAATATCCACAACCAGATCACCAACATATTCTTTGTGCAATGCGAATATGTCGTTTAAAGTCAATTATCAAGTGATTTTTTTTTTTTTAAATTTGTTCTTAATAATAAAAAGAAAAAATCAATTATTTTTTTCATAAATAAAAGGCACCGAATATACTTTATTCCAAAAATTAAATATCCATGCAAAATTTCATTACACATGTCCTTTGAAATATTTTATTTACAAAAAAAGACTATTTTCAGTAATCGTTATAAACAATGCACTTACACTTTTTTAAAACTGTAAGTTAAAAAAATGCTTTTTTCTTTTAGATCGTAAGTTAACTATAAGTTAACGTAAACTTGTAAAACTTGTAATCTAGCAGAAATGTTGATTCAAGAACCTTACAAGGCCTAACAATTATGCAATTGAATTTCCTAATACATTCATGAAAGGCTAATGAATAATTGCTAAAACATTAAAAGAAAGGAAAAAAATGTATATTAATAGAGAAGGAAAAGAGATAAGTATATTCAAGACATTAACAGGTGCGACTCAGTTTTTTTAATTTAGCGAAGGAGATGGCTTTATCAACGAATACGTATCTTAAAGATATTATAATCCATGTTATTTCTGACATATGGAATAACGAAACAAATTATATTAGGGATATCGGAATAAACATGGATTCTTGAATGCTAGAAATTCTTGAAAATTTTCTAAAATAAGATTAGGATTTTAAATAAAATATTTTTACATTAGATAAATAGATAAAGAAAAACAAATGTTTATGTTTCAAAAATTAAATGTGCTGCCATTCGAAAAAATGTTTCAGAGATAAATATAAGCTAAATGACAGGTACATGGAAAAAATAAAATAAATTCTATTAAGGATACAGGAATAAACATGGATTCTTAAATGCTACCTATAATCATAATTTCAGTTCTAAAATCTGATAATTAATTTTGAATGTTTAAATAGTTAGATTTGTTTACACATCCAATTTTACAAGACAACAATTTTGAATGTTTAAAATATCTATATCCTTTTTAGTTAATTCAAACTTTTCTTTCCTGTTATTTTCGATTTCAGATGATAATTATAAAAATAATTAATGTTAAAAATACTTTTAAATAATCATATTAAATGGAGCTCAGAAATATTTACAGTGATGTTAATAAAAAGAATAAATATTTTCATGACCTACTTCCACGATGATGAGAAGTTTATCCAACAAAAATAATGCGACCAGAATAATAAACAAATATTTAAAATTATAAAAAAAAAAACATGAAAAATTATGTAAATATATGAATTTATATAGAAAGCAACATTTTTGCGTTAAAATTTTTATTAATACTCTTTTATATAATTTTTCTTGACTTTCTGTTTACATTCTTAATATTTTTTTCCCTGAAAATTAAGTCCCAAATTCTCACAATTTCACTGCAATACATTTAATACTGCAGTGAAATATAGCATAATTAAATTAAAAATTTAATTTAATTAAAAATTAAATTAAATCTTTTAATTAAATTAAAATTTAAATTTAATTTTTTAGCTGTAATAAATTAATTAAATCGTAATAAATTAATTAATTAAACTAAATTTAAATTTAATTTTTAATTAAAAATTAATTAAATTGTAATAATTATTTAATTTAAATTAAAATATTTAAATTAAATTAATTTAATTTAAAATAATTTAATTCAAATTATAATAATTTAAAATAAATTATTTTAATTAAATTGTAATTTAAATCAATTATTAATTTAATTGAATACTTATAAATTTAAATTACAAATTTAAACTTATAAATTAATTACAAAGTTAAAATTGCTCTGCAATACAGCAAATATTAATCAATAATAGTCCTAACAGCTTGTCAGAATTCTTGAATGGTAGCAGACATTATTGGTTTTTTAATTCTTAAAAAGGAATACGACATATATCGATCAATTGATGCTTTAATAAAAAAAAAATTTCAGAATATTGGAAAACCCAAATGGCTTTACATAGCAATAATAGACTTCTTATTTTATTATAATTTTTATAAAAACACATAGATTAAAAATAAAAATCATTTTTTTTTTTTTTTTTTTTTCAAAATGGTATTTTCAGTATATCTAAAGAGCAATAAAAGCTATGAATTGATGTTTAAAAAAAAATCTGAAAAGAAAGAATCTTTTAAAGATCTTTTAAAAAATCTTTTCAGAAAGAACATTTTTGAAAATTTTTCAAAAATGTACCTTCATTTTTTCTCCTCTTTTAATGGAAACGTATTGAAAAGAAGATATTAAATAAACAATAATATTTATCGATGATAAAAACTTACATTAGACTGAAGCAAATGGCGTACATTGTCAGATGTTTATAAATTTTTAAATTATCCGGATTATCAAAACAGAATCTAACATTAGAGTAAAAAAAAAAGTAAATAAAGAACATTTTAAAAATATAATATAAAAAATAATATATTTATAGTATATTTTTATAAAAATATATACTCAAATCAATCTTTATTACAGCCTCCTTTTAGAGAATTTTCTCTGGTAGTTGAATGTTTAAAGCAGTGACGTGCAGACTGCAACTGTCAATATTGCATTTCTTGTGACTCGTGATTTCAAAAATCGATTTTTTTAAAAAATCATATATTTTTTTAAAAAATCTAAGAGTTTATTTAAAAGTAAATATTTAAACATTAAGAAAAGAAAATTAATGTATTTGCTAGACTAGATGCAGTGTCATTATCTACATTAATTTTTAATTTATTTATTTCTTTGCTCAAATACAAGTGTTCGCATTTGAAAGAGATGGTTATTATAAATATTAGCTATAAAAGAATATTTTTTTCAAGAGATCTTATGTATTTTTATCGGATTGTCAAAAGCACATTCTGTTTCAAAACTGCGCTCAAAAAAGTAGACGTGGTTGCTCCCAGGTAATACGCAGCCAGATGGCCAATTGGTTAACGCTCTGGTATTTAATACCACAAGCTTCAAGTTTGAATCCTGGCGGTGTTGTGGATGTTTGTTGGTGGTTCGAAATCCGCATTAAACTTGTAGGCCCCGGTCTAATTGGCCTGAATTGTGCACAACATAACCGTAAAACGATAAGTCAATCCAAACCAAGATAATGCATTAAAATGCGCAAGATTTTTTTTTTATCCCACTTGGTAGACAGCAACATCTAGACCAAGTTCAAGAACCCGTATGGTCATATGGAAGCAAGGAAAGGGAGAGGCAGTTTCTGCTGTGATGGAGCGTCCTTAGGTAGAAATTTGATTTGGCTCCTTATCGCTGAAAGATGGGGGCAGTAGGGTGAACTACCCCGCATTTGTTTAGGTAAGGAAGAAAACCCGAAAAACTCCACCATGGTAATCCGACTAATGAGGCAAGATGCTGAAATCACAAACACCATTGAGACTCCTCGTCTTTTGAAACTATGTCGACCAAAAAGCCGCCAGCGGATTAAATCTCCACCCTAATACTCAACCGCGGCGCGTGTTGCCACTGAGCCACTAGTCGGGCATGCGCAAGCCCTATATTTGTGAATAAATATTTTCATGAATACTGAAATATTTAACAACAGAAACCATTTAAACTAAGCATTTCTACAAAAAGTCAAACCAAATAATTAAAATTAAAATGCACGATGTAAATGTTAAACTGCGCATTAAATACTTTATTTGTGTGTCATCACATTGTATTATATATATTCTACATTTTATACAGATGTAAAATAATTTTAATTATTTTATTTTATCTTATTTTTTAGTAATTAATTTTTTTCATATTCTTGAGCACAAGTTGAAGTACATCGCCCCAGAAATCCGCGCTTTCCAAGTTTCAAGTAAGCAAAAAGGCTGTACTCAGAAATGTGAATACTAAAATAAAGAGGTGGGATCTAAGATTTATAGGCTAATAACCGATGAAGAATAATAGGTGGGCGTTGTTCTGCTCAAAATATCCATGATCCGTGGTCACAAAAAATTCCTGTCAAACCAGGATTCATTATAAGTGAAACCCATTTACATGCCAACTAGCCCACTTGCCCTGAACCTTTGACCTTGACTTCAAGTAAATGGAACTTTTAGATGTTGTATGTTTCAAGGTCAAAGAGGACACCAAGAGAAAAAGAAAACAAGAACAAAATGAAGCTATTCAAGTACACCAGAACTAATAGGATCTGTCTTTATAATGCAGACAGTGCTTAGTAAAATAATAAAATTGTGAGTTTTTGTATTTACAGTGAGACAACGTAAACCCAGCCTCTACAAAAACTTGTTGAAGGTCATGTTTGATAGCGTGACTAGGTACGCCGTGGCTTCCTGTTTTTCTCAATATCCAGACACCCTATTGATCTTAAAAAATTGTCAAGGACACAAAATGTTTTGTTTACCCTGCAACATATATTTAGAATAGGATGTTTATTTTTTATATCTTTTTTTTCTTCTCGTATGTTATTAAATAATTTCAAACATTTAGAATAAACTGAAATTGACTATTCTAAATACAGATGTGTATCGATTTTTTATTTGGTAATTCATATTTGATTAGTTATGTATGAAGGTAATTTCTTGATTACCTTTTATTTGAATAATGGGGATTTTTATGAAGTTATTTGTGGGAATAAACATAACCTTCAGGGAGAAAAAATATTTATGTAAAAATGTGATATTTTTTTCTGAATTTTTGTTTTTAATCTGATTATCTGACCTTTTAGTATGGAGTTTGTGATCTCAACAAAAATATCATATTTAAAATAAAGTTTTGTAAGTCAATGCACAATGTAAATTTGCACATAATAATATTGTTGATTAAATGTTGTTAGTTATTTCTTTTCAATAATAATTGCTGCAACAATCACAATTGTTAGACAAATTTTGACGACTCGGTGTGAGCAGCAGTTGAAGATTCAAGGATTCAATAAAGCAGTTAAAGATTGTAAGGATATATGGTATAGCCTAGAATCTTTAGCAGCAATTAAAAAGATTCTAGGTGTACTATTTATCTTTACATCTATATAATTGACCATGACTACATATATTCCTTCTAGCTGAGAATGAATTCAAATTTAAGTGCCTGACATTTGAAAACATAAACATATTCTTTAAGTTATATAGACGGCCCGATAGCCAATTGATTATCGCCCAGGTCTTTGGTAACACAGGTTTCAGTTTCGAATCTGGGCGGTGGCATGGATGTTTGTTAGTGGTTCGGAATCCACGTTAAATTGTAGGTTCAGTCTAATTAGCCTAAAGTGCGCAAAAAAATGACCGTAGATAGGTAATCTGTAGAAAAGGTCGTCTTGTTTTGAAATTTGCAAACTGATTTTATTGACTAAATGTTATTAAATAACAAAAAAAATATGATTATTAGATAAATCATCAAAGAGCAATAAATAATTTATAATTATGTGTGTTATTACGTTCATTTTCTATTTATTAATCCTTTAAAGACAACGTATCTTAAAATCGATATCATTAAACAAACACTAATATTACTAATATATAATAACTCAAATAGAAAAATAAAAATGACTTAATGAATAACTAAATTTAAATCACAATTTCTTATTACCGTATTTCTTATTTCCGAAAATCTAATGCTATTATTTATATTTATCAATACTAATTACTTTTGTCATGCAATCAAAATAGTAATTTTAAATTAATTTTTATTTTCAGAATTCAAAATAAAGGTTTAAATTTTGCTCATTTTATCGTTTCTAATTTTATTTTAAAGAAAACAATTTAAATAACTTACCCCCTTAATCATTTCATAATTTATCATATAAGATATTAACAATAATTTTCTATTGAAGTGAGAGTGTCATCGTACTTTGAAAAAAAAGCGATACATATACAAATTTCAGAATTACAAATAAAATGTAAAATTTTTTTCATTTTATTTTTTTTTCTAATTTTATATCAATAAAAATAATTTAAATAACTTATTTATTTAATTATTTCAATATTTATCACATAAAATTATTGTAATAATTTTCTGTTGAAGTTGATGATAGTGTTATCGTAATTTGAAAAAGCATATATACATATTTCCTGAATTACAAATAAAATTTTAAATTTTGCTCAATTAGTTTTTTTTTGTTTTGCTCATTTTATTTTTTATGTTACATTATTTATCATACTATATAAATACAATAATTTTCTGTTAAAGTGATAGGGTTATCGTAATTTGAAACACACACACACACATATATATATATATTATAAATATTATTAATAATATATATATGGATGGATTAATATTTAAAGGAGTATTTTCTTTTGGTAATAATACCACAATATTTATGAAAAAAAAGATTTTTAAGGGTATCAATTTAAGTAATGCATACAAATGTAAAAATTACAACCAGCAGTGCTTTTAAAAAATGCACACATAAATATATTTTTTTCTCCCTTGTAGAAGTAAGAGTAATAATTTCAAAACATTATAAATCCGAATCAGTTTAATCTCGTAGGAATTTCTTAATTACAATAAAATATAAATAAAAAAAATATATAATTTAATGAAATATAAATAAATAATATATAATTTAATATAATAAAATAAAATTATAATAAAATATAATTTTTAATTCAATTAAAAATAAGATTAGATGTAAGATATATATATATATTTTAAAAATTAATATTGTTTTTACTGATATTGCAAACGATAAACAATCCAGTAGTGTATAAATTTTCCACTAAAATAATTTAATAGTTTTCAGTGGTTTTTATAGACGGGTTCACTGTGATTGTCAGTGAACTTGTAGAGATTGAGTGGCTAAATCACCTACAGATTTTAAGGGCCTTAAAAGAAAAAGAAGCGAAAAGCCACATTACGAGGAAGTCAAGGTGAAACGCCTACGTGCAAGCGATTCCGCTCGTTGTGCATACTGATGAGGCTGGTGACGAGAACACGTTACCGTAGGCGTGGGTCCAGAAGTCTAGACCACAGCAGGATATTTCGCGTAAAAATCGAAAATCCTGGCATACCTTATATGTCGTTGTTCTCCAATTACGTGTGCAATTGATTTTGAACAGTGATCTATAAACCACAGTTTGTCTGATCGATGTTAGAACCACTTTTAAAAAATTGCCTATTGTATTATTATTATTTTTTAAATTTTGATGAAAGATCAAAAATAAAACATGATTAAACTTCAGTTCAATTACAAAGTAGACATTTGAATAATAGAAATATATTTTACTCGATTTTTTTTTTTTATTTAATTACAAACTAGAAGATCAATAATGTGATGGTCTCTCTTTAATTTCTACGATATTTTCCGCTAAGAACCTTTTAAAATTGCCCTAAACAAAGTAGAAATTGAAATGTCCATTAAAATTCGCAGCCTGTTTTTTTGTTCTATCAACATATATTTGTAAACAAACATTTTAGGAATAAATATTAAAAATAGTGAATGGATAAAAATAATTTGAAGTCACTTTTATGTTAGATTATTATAAATATTTATCCAAATACTTTATAAATTCATCATATCATGCATCAACTTCTTAATTTACTTTAAATATATTATAATATTAAAAAAAAACCGATAAAAATTTTAAAATGTATTATAACAAATAATTAAAAACATTACTTTATATTTTTACAAACAATATTGACAGTTTTTAATCATTCCTGTCAAGCACCGAACTGAAAATAATAAATTAATAGTTACCAATTTATGATGAATTAATAAAAAAGCATATCCAATGCACATCAAAGTAGATAAATTTTGTTTATGTTAAAATGATATAATCATATTAAATTATTTTTCGACATAGATTTAAGATTTTAATTTAGAATAATTTTTTCATTAAAAAAATAATAAGGGTTCATATCATATTACAAACAATATTGACATTTTTTTAATCATTCCTTTTTAAGCAGCATTAGAGCATTAGAAACTGAAAACAAGAACTGAAAATAACAAAGTAATTGTTAAAAATGTATAATGAATTTAATAAAAAAAAAAAAAAAAAAATTATCAAATTAACATCCAAAGTAGATAAATTTTGTTTGAATTTTTGTTTGTGTAAAAATGATATAGTCATACTAAATTATTTTTCGGCATATATTTAAGATTTTGATTTAGAGATATTTAGATTTAGATTTAGAGATATGATTTAGAGATTTTTTTATTATTTAAGATTTGAATTTTTTTATTGCTTCACTTGAAAAACACTGGTACTTACGTATTAACGGTACCTTGGCGACAGTTGCGCCAATAAAGAGCACACGCGCCAACCGCAGCTACAGATTTGGCGCCAATCAACACTTAAAATTTTTGTTCCAAATAATAAAATATATATGAAACACTTCATTTAAAATTAAAACGCTTTCAAAATATTTTTATTCCAAATAATAAAGATTGGCGACACTTGAAAACCGCCAAGTCTGTCGCCAAGGTACCGTTAATACGTAAGTACCAAAACATTAATTGTTTCTATCACATTTAGATTTATTGAGTTGTAAACAAGAGATTATATAAATCAAATAATTAATATAAAATTGTTAAAAATTGAATTAATAATTTTTCACTTCTTGTTTTTGGTCCTATTTATATAAATATAGTATGTATCTTATCTATTTTCTTTTCAAAGAAACATCTGTCATATTTTTTTTTAAACATAGAATGAACTGGTTTTTATAATTTTTTTTTTTTTTTTTGTTAAGTAAACAAAGAAACAGCTGCTTTTTTTTTCCTTTTAAGGGAGAGTACGTTAAATATAGTGTTATTGTTATTACACACACACACCCATGCCAACCTTCAGACGATTTCCTAAGAGAAAACATTACGTTCCGTATACTCATCAATTTTTTGTTGACAATTAATTCTGATTTTGGCCAAATGTGCAAACTTGCATAGTTTTGATTACTAAAATATGATCTGATATTTAATAAAGAAGTTTTGCTTACGGAAACTGGCAATCAAAAGATATTTGTCTATCAAACAATATAAATATCTATGTTTGAACATATAATAGTTAGAAAAGGCATTTCTGAAAAAGAATGCACGCCTAATTATAGCTGTAAATAAATATAAAAGTAGATTATGATTAACCAAAGTATTTCATTCATTATATTTTCATCAAAATTGTTTAATTTTTGAAAAAGAAATATATTCTGTGTATTATATTTTTGTTGAATTTTTAATATTTTTTGCTAATTTGAATTGATAAAATAAATTAACTAGTTTTTTAATACTTTAAATGAACTAGTTTTTAATACTTTAAATGAAATATGAAAATAATAATAATATAATAATTAAATATGAAAATAATTAGAAAATAATAATATGAAATATAAATTAAAAATATGATATTAGGAAAAATTTTGAGCAACTTGAATTTTTAGTTCCTATATAAAATTCTAGCAAAAATATTTTATATTGCTAACAATTGTTTTTACGTTAAAATAATTAATTATAACGAATTAAATGATATTGTAAAACTAACAACGTTTTTTTTTTTAACTTAACGCTTTTTTTTTTTGTCTGTTTAAACTAACAGAAACATACTTAATATAGACAGATAGAAAGTTTTAATTAAATATATAAAAACTGTAACTGAATTTATTGATATATCTTAATCAAGAAAACTTTATATATATCAAAAGAGAATCACAGATTTAATACAACTTAGTAATTTTTTTTCATCTTTATTAATATCGTGATGAAAGAAACTTCCTACGACCTTGAGACAAGAAATATTTCATCTGACTTGACTTAAAAGGTAAAAGTTGTTTTATTACTAAAGTCGCTAGACTAAAAGAGTTACGAAAGTCTGAGTGCAATTTTTTTTTTTTTTTTTCTGTAACAATATTTCATTTCCACAACTTTCAGGATTCCAAGAAAGATTTCATAACTTTCGGTTTCTCTGTTTCAATTCTCTTTTATTTTCAATCCAATCTTACAATATTTCCAATTTTATTACTGTACTATGCTGGAGAAAATTCACCTATTATTGCCATCAAACAAGGAACAAATTATTTATCGAAAATTATTTCTCTATGATGCAACTAAAAGTTGCATTGTGGACGATTAAAAGAAAAATTTAAAATAAAGTAATGAAAATATGAATGTTGTCAATTTAAGTGTTAGAAGATATTTTTCTTGTTAAAGCATAATTGCTGCTGATATACACGATGAGAATAATTTTCAAACAGTTTAATAAAAATATTTCTCTATGATGCAACTAAAGGTTTCATTGCGGAAGATTAAAAAGAATTTAAAATTATTTCATGAAAAAATATGAATGTTACCAATTTAGATGATTGTAGTTTTTTTCCCTGTCAAAACATAATTACTGTGGATATATATTATGCAAACATTCATCAGTAATTTTCAAACAGTTACATAAAAAATGGTCACAACATTCACACAGAACAAGAGCAACCAATTTTTTTTATAATTGCCTAATAAGTAACACAGGCCAGGGACTGAATATATTCAGTGCAACTTGCACAAGTGTAATACACAAAAACATTTTGAAGTCCTCCATCACGTATTTATATATAAATATACTACGTATAAAAATACATACATATGTATAAATGCATATATATATATAGCAGAATCTCATAAAAATAAATAAAGAATCTGATACGTGGCATTACATTGATGAAGAATGATTAGTCAAATGATTTCTGTTTATTGATAATTGGTCAAAATTTTGTTCACATATATGTGAACAGCTGTATATACACTCAAGAGCCAAAACATTATGACCACCTGTCACCTTTCATTTACTTCTGTGTGTGTTCCCATCACACACAGAAGTAAGTGAAAGAATGATTCTTCAGACTCTCCAGCAGCAGTTAAATACCACTTCCACCTGATCACGTGCCTTCACGTAATCCAGACGAGTTCATTGCAAAATGTAGGAGTGGTCATAATGTTTTTCTTGAGTGTATGTGAACAACACTGTATATATTCTTAGTTATTATCAAAACTCCATTCCAAACAAATGAAATTATGAGGGAGGAAATAAAACCGCTTTTAAAATCTAATAAAAATGCAATTTATTCAAAATCTTTGGTACTATTTCGAAAACCGCCAAATTTGGCGTATTTAAGCATTACACAAGTAAGCTAGGTACCAGAATTTGCACACTATCCCTCAAAACATTTGTCTCCATGGTTTGGTTAAACCAGTATATTCCAATCTTGTTTTCGCAGTATCACTTAGTAACGAGCATATAAACTTTAAAAAAAAAAAAAAAAAAAAAAAAAAAAAAAAAAAAATGGTAAAGTGTATCATAGAAACGAACTGTTAAAGTAAATCATAAAAACAATTTTATTGCTTTTATAATGCATAGTATTAATATTACTGTTATTATTTGTACTGTTACTATGGCATAACTACAGTACCCTTTTTATTTACTTTCATCAATAGACACTCAGAAGAAATAACAAGTACTTATTCACTATTTTAGGTGCATTTACAGACTTTTTAACTGTCTTATGCATAAAATTTGTTCGTTTTGTATTGTTCTGGGAAGAATGCAAGCAATACAAACAAGAAGTGACCAGTTTGTTTCTATTTGAAATCGAATATCTGCAAGGTCAGGGTGAAGATCGTCAGAAGTATGCAAATCATAAAAGAGATGTAAATATCTAAGTTTGTTTTATATACATTTTAATATTTTATGTACGAAAATAGTGACAAAAATTGCTAATTATTATTTTCGAGCTTCCAAAAACCTGAATTTAAATACAATTTCATTAGCAATGTTGTTTATGTTGCTCTGTACAGCGATAACTGTCAAATTTATTAACTGATGACTGATTAAGTGACATTGGCTGTACTTAAATAATTTTTCTATTTGTTTAACTTCTAAAATTATCTCAACCCACTAAAGAAAGAATAATTATCATTATTGTTAATGATACGTTAAATTTAGGGAACGAAACGCTCATTTTTTTCATACTTTCATAATGTTATTGTATATAAAAAAAATAATTTTTATATAAAATTTAAAGTAATTTTTTAATTGGTCCTAACAAATAAATTTTTTAAACAACTTAATTCTTCATGATTTATCTCCACTTATGTTTTTATTATAAATATCATTCAAATTTAATTTAACTTAATTCAATTCCTTCTATTAGCTCACACTCTCCCTATGTATATCTTGTTCAAATTTTCAATCGTTCATAAAATACTTTTTATTCATTCACTCAAGTTCAAATACATTTTTTTGAACTTGCAGTTTATGACACTCGATGTTAATACAGTTTTTTTCAAATATTAATTCAGTAATTAAATTTAATTAATTAATTTTAGTGTTTTTTTAGATTTAAGTTACATATATCTACCAATAGATGACGCCAGATAAACTTTAAAAAAAATGAATGAAAATTATTTATAAAGGACTTTCTGCAAAAAGAGTGAAAAAAAAAATTGGAATTGACTCAAAAAATTTTTTTTTATATTATTTGTTTTTTAATTAGTTTCACCGAATTTACAATTGCAATTTTTATGTTCATAAATCATCAGTTAGAGAATATGGCAAAGAAAAATTTTAATTGAAAAAAATCTTCTTTCAAAAAGGGACGGTTTACTTTAAAAGATATATAATAAAATAAAATTAATATTCTATAGGATAATAATTAACATTAATATTTTCATTAACTAATATTCTAACAAAAATATTGTTAAATTAACCCCGTTTGGCGGTCCTGTTGTAAAGGTGTCCTCATTCCTAAATTATCGCCTCCGCCGTCGTTGGTTATCTACATAAAAAAATCAGTGGAAAAACTTAGTTGTGTTAGACTAATCAGTTTAACTTTTAAATTTATATCTGATTAACTGAGAACTAAAGAGCGATAAACCTTCAAAATATCATTAATGATATTTAAATATTTAAAGCCCATATTAAAGAAAAACATAATTTTTAATGAAAAGATTGTGTTAAGTGTTTGTTACCAATCATACAGAGTGGGTGTTTATTTAAAAAAACCCGATGAACTAGTATGCAAAAAGATAATGATTCTTTATTTGGTTAATTTTGAATATTTTGTTTTTATTTTTCAAAATCGCTTTACAGCCGATTGGTTGATCACGATCGACTCGTCGACAGACACTGACAAACTGTCTTATGAATTTCTGCAGCTTTTCGATCAATTATATCAGTGTCTACATCAGTTATTATTCTTTGCACGTATAAGGTCTGCTAGATGAATCACTTTGGGTTTTTTTTTCTCTCTTAGTTCCATCTTTTCTCTTTCCCTTTTCAAGTCTTTCTTAAGAGAATCTTGATTTATTGAAGGACGTGTTTGCGTAGGAGGGCAAGAGATTTTTATGCAACACTATTCACTCTAGTCAATGGATTTATTTTGAAAATTCAGGATAGAGATTTGTTCCTACTAGCATGCAATATGAATGTTTAGTAACTCACATGAAAACATTGAATTTCCATTATCACTTTTTAAAAATGCATTTGTCAGTGTCGATGCAAATATTGGCAAAAATTCTAATCCTTTATTATCAGGGTAATATTTGAATATTTTTAGGAGATAAGTTTTGACTTCTATGCATATATTTTCATTTATCTCAGTACAATGAAAATAGAAAATAGAATTTTCAGGGCTGTATAATATGCGTTTGGAGAATAAATAGCATTTCTCCTTCATTCGCGCGCGGCCAACTGGCTAGTGCTCTGGCCGTTGGTACCGAAGGCTTCAGGTTTGAATCCTGGTGATAGCATGGATGTTTGTGGGTGATTCGGAATCCACTTTAAACTATAGATCCCGGTCTGTTTAGCCCTCGTGAGCACAAGATGACCTTAGAGCGATAAACCAAACTAAACTTCGTTGACGCAACAGCTCCTTGGTGCTCCAAGGCCGTCTACCTTCTGGCAGATTTCGAAACATAAGATGCTTTCTTTTTACGAGGTAGGTTGTCAGCCCTACGTTCTACATTCATATTAGACTCGAAGCCGAAACCTGTGGCACGAGCTCTAGAGAACTAGACACTCGGTCATTCAGGCCTAATTATTTTATTAAAACATGTAGTAATCAAGGAATTTCTCCCATACGATACTCAAATATGGAACAGTAAAATCAATGTTGTTTTAGGTTAAAATTTATAATTTCTGTTCATTGTCTCCAATTTGAGTTTGGAAGACATTTCAAATAATCCATTAAGCGGACTGAATCCATTAACCGAATTTAACCATTAATTGAATTCCACCTAATTTTTCATGTAAATGTCGATCTGTATTGCAAACAAGTTGAACACCTAGACTGTAGTTGGATAACTTTCTTTTTTTTTTTCATTTTTATTTACATATGTTTCTCATCCCCACTTTTCTATCCTAAATATTGAATGATTTTTTTATTCGTGAAGAATGCTGTTTAGCAAGAATATTAAACGACTTCCTGTATTGATATTTAACGATAATAAATCACTAATTTTTTTTTGTCTATATGAATAGATTTGCATTTAACTTGTCCAAAAAGAAAATTTTTACTTCCCATATATCAGACTTTATCTTTTACTACACACAAATATTAAAGATAACCTTTTACTCAGAGAAATACATGATTTATAAAATATTATCAGTGCTTATCAATAATTTTTTTTTTAATTTTTAAATATACATGATTCTATATAATAAATGATGATCATTAATTTAATAGTGAAAAATATGTAACATAATATTTAAATAAAATTTCACAATAAATGTATTACTTAAAATATTTTCTTGAATAAATTTAAAATGTTTGTTTCTCTATCCCACTTGGTAGACAGCAACATTTAAACGAAGTCCAAGAACCCGTGCGGTCTCATGGAAGGAGAGAAAACAGGGCAATTTCTTTGTGATGGAGTACCCGTAGGCAGAAGTCTGACCTGACTCCGTGAGTCTGACGAAGGAGAGCAATGCCTTCCGAGGACTTTAGGGGGAACTACCCCACATTTGCGTTTCGTAGGAGAAAACCTGGAAAACTCGCCCTCCAGGTAGTCCAACTAACGAGGCAAGATATTGAACATCACAAAGCGTTTTTTGAAACAGGGTCTACAACAATCCAACCAGCGGATGGAATCTCCGCCAATGCTCTCCAGTGGCGCGCGTTGCCACTCAGCCACGAATCAGGCAATTTAAAATTTAAAAGATATTAATCATAAACCCCTTTATAAGGATTTGTGCTTGAATATTTTTATGCATGATTTGTAAAATGAGATTCAAAAATGGGTGACTTAAGATCAACGGCACTACTTGTACATAATTTTCTATCAACCTACTTTTGTCAAAATGTACAAAAATAAATACAAAAGACTCTTTGTAGATATTAATAAAAGAACATTGTTGAAAATACAGGGTGATAATAATTAAAGTCCCACTTTGAAAATGCTGTACAAAAAGAATCACTCGTCACAATGAGTCCAAATTTGAACTTAAAATACTTGAAGAAGGGGGAAACGGTACGGCATCAACTTGTGTCTTCTTGACCCAAAAAAGGAGGTCAGAAATATAAAAATAAAACCATTAAATACTAAGGCAAGTTGTTTCTATAAAGCTAAATTGTTAGGCATTTTAACAAAAAGTGTGTAAAAGCAAATTTTAAAAGGAGAAAGAAAATATATTTTTAAACTAATCTAATAGAAATAATTCCATCTACAAGTAACGAAATGTATTCTATCATGCTCTACTTTGTTACGGGTAATTAATAACTTTGTTGAAAGGAATAATGTAATGGAGATAGCATAAAAAATATTTAAAGACGAATTGTAGCAGTCGTAACTGCCATGAATGATCCATTTGTAAAATGAAATTTTCATTTGTGTGATACCATGAAATGTAACGTGTCTCGATTAGTATTTTATCTCCGGAAATGAATGTAACTTGGATCAATATTTGTAACTCAAGTGTAAAAAGCGCTTCGAAAATCTAGGTCCGGCGACACGGCATACTAACCCTAGTACCTCTTCCTATAAAAGAAGTAGGTCAAATTTATTTTTTGATGTACCCAGTTTCTACCTTGCTTAAGTGTTTTGATTGATTTTTTTCATCAAGAAAAAGACCATCAAAAGAGTTTTTGTAAAAAGATCTTATAAGAACTGTTTCTTTTTCGTTTCAGCACTGTATACAACAATATTGAAATGGAAAAGAGACGGTTTTGTTAAGATAAATTGATCTTTTCTCGCAAACCAAAGAATTTGCTACAAAATTGTTTTGTAGACAGCGGTGGTTAAGGCGGCTCCTTAAATTTCAGCTTCCCACTTAAAAAAGATTTCTATATAATGAAATATTGTATTCATTTGTATTGAAGTATGTATAAAATTTATATATATATTTTAAAAAAAATCAACCCACATATATGTATAAGTGGGTTGATTTATAAATTAAAAATGTGTAATTTATATGCATGTTTATGTATAAAATGCGTATTCATATGTATGATTTGTGTATATATTATATATATATATATATATATATATATATATATATATATATATATATATATATAATGTAATAATTAATTTTATATAAAATTAATTTTAAAAATATTCCACGCACTTTATATGTATATAAGTGCGTTAATTTTTAAATTATATTTTTTTTATTTACATACTTCAGGGTAGGGTAAATTATTCTATTATTTATTTTCCTTTAGTTTCGAAAATAATGATTATGTCCCCGTGTCTATGTCTGAAATAAATATGAAAAATCTATTGGCTAAGAAATCTCTCCACTGATACTGATGTATGAACATCCTATATGACGCCCCTGAGATGTTGGTTCAAATTGAAGTGCCATATTTATAATGTAATGTGTTAGCCTTCTGCCCCCTCGTGTGAAGATGAATCTGCTGTATATTCATTGTTCGAATGCTGAATGAATTTAGGTCAACTGGGAGAAAATTGGACATTGGAATGGCCATTTGGAAGAAACATGAGTTGATTTTTCTAATAATAAACATTAGTCTAAAAATTGTTTTAAATAAATTTCTGTAAATATGAGTTTGTAATGCAGTATATCAATAAATAATTAAATTATGTTAGATTCCCTTAGCACTCATACTTTCAATACTACAACTACTACATCACACCACATCATTGTGCCTAGAGTTGAGTTGACACTTTTTACAGTTTGGGAATGATGTGGGTGAGAAGAAGTCTGATTGATCTCTATGACGCTCTTACAGTCCTATTAGACCGAGACCTACTTTTTAAAGTGGATTCCGAACCACTACAAACATCCGCGGCACAGCCGGGACTCGAACCCGAAACCATTGACACCGAGAGCCAGAGCGCTATATATATATTCTTAAAATAAAGTTCTGAAAATTCTGAAGAAGCGTTCTCCCATTTTGTTTTATGGCCTGAAGAAACATCCATAAAAATTTCAGATTTTAAAAATAAGCTTTTCGCTACAAAATTGTAAAATTTTGAATACTCAAGAAATTTTCCAAAATTTTAGTAAATTTCACATCAAAATCGTAATAAACATAAATAATACTCGAAACTAATAACTACTGATTGTATGATATTTCCCCTTTATAACTGCCATAACCTTACCTTACTCCACAGCAAATTCAATTCTCAGTCAGTTTTCATTTTGAGACAGAAATGTTTTGTCTAGACCCTCACGCAATATTTCCAACTTGAATCTGACTCGAACAGATTATTTTATAGTCAGCTAGTCTACTGACAGTAGTATACTAGTTTACTTTTTCCATTCATTATGTTTGGTAGTAGTTAAAGAAGGTTTAAATAAAAATTATTTATAAAAATAAAGAAATAATATTACCAAAGAGACTCATATTTTAATTTAAAATAATTTTTGCTAACGACATCAAATAGTAAACCAGACATTTAAACAAAAAACAATTTACAGACATTTGATTTGTTGAATGTCTACAACATGAAACAAACAAAAGTTACCCTCTAGTTTTCACCGTTTATTTCCATTACAAAATGGAATAAATCTAAATATTCGAAATTCCGATGTGCTTCTTGTTTTTGAAAAGATAAAAGATTCCCAGTTGTTTAAAAACAATTCTGTTTTAGATAAAATAGAAAACTTTTAAAAACTATTTAGGAAAATATATATAATGTTTATAAAGAGAGTATATAAACAAGTGTAATTCTTTTTTAGCTTTGTTGGTTTGTTTCATCTGTAACAAATAGAAGACATTTTAGATTGTAATGAAATATTTAATAAAAAAAAAATTATAAAATTTAATTCTAATTATTCCTGAAGATCAAAAATTTTCAGTCGTGGTAGACGACCCTAAAACTTATTTAAAAATTTGTAAAATGAATAATTGTAATTTTTTCAAACTAGATCAAAATTAAAGGATACTATCATTAAAAACTTACAACGCATTTTTATTGCTATATAAGGACCACCTCAATAAATACACCACACATCATACATGTGCACACATACAATACACGCACACCATACACACAATGTACATACACGCATACACCATACAATACACACACAGCATACACACAATGTACATACACGCACACACCATACAATACACACACACACCATACATACAATACACACACACACCATACAATATACACACACACCCATACAATAAACACGCACCATATAATACACACATCATACAATAAACACGCACCATATAATACACACATCATACAATAAACACGCACCATATAATACACACACAGCATACAAGCACACACCACATACAATAAAGACACACACCATACAATAAACACACACACACCATACAATAAACACGCACCATATAATATACACACACATCATATAATACACACACATCATACAATACACACACATATATATTTGATTTTCCGCACATTCGGGGTCAAATTATACTTGAGAAACATTAGTCTATTTAACATTTTTTTAGTCATCAGGATTTGGATAATTATTTAACAACCAATGCTTTATTTGTCTTAAGCATTATTATGACAGCAAAATAAAATAATAATTAAAAAAAATTTACACTTTTAATCAAACATTCTGAGGATTCTTTTTTAACGCAAGACACTTGAAAGATTTTCTAGAAAAAAAAAAAAACCTATTTTTTTTTATTTATTTTATCTCATTCGAGAATTAATTCCTTATTTTCAACGCACGTTACCATTTATTCAGCAAAATAAATGCATTTATTTACTTCTCTTTTTACATCAATTTCCAAGGTAAAATTTATTTTGTACTGACATGCTGTTTCTACATTAAACATGAACTGGTTTCTACAACAAAAATGTGTATATAAATTGCTTTGCTTGTTATGATATATGACAGTGGTATGAGTGAATACTTAAATCTGAATTGTAAAGACCTCTTGGCAATGCATTATCTGACGCCGAAGCATGGCTTTAGAATGCGGCGTAAAATGTAATCATTCTACCGCATCGCTTAATAGGAAAACATAGTGTTTTTATGACAACTGTGAATTATGGATGCATCTATGTCTATACAGTTTTATTGCAATGTGGAGAAAATTTGTTTAATTTTTTTTTTATTTTTGAAATATTCTTATGACGTTAACTTATGAGACTTATGAGTTAAAGTTCTGGTTAAGGTATCAATTAGCTGTTTCCTAGAAATTCCATGTAATTACCGTTAAAGTAAAAGGAATATTTAAATTACCATTAATAGAAATACTACTTGAATTTCAATGGTTCAAAAGTTCGAAGTATTTCGACTGAAATAATTACTTACTTAAAATATTACAGATCCATTATTCAAATGGCGCAATAATCCTTTCTAAACATTCATTTGTATGATAATAATAGTTTAAAACGAATAAAGCTTTAAATGTTGAATTCTGCTCAGTATAAAGCATTTATAAATAATTCATTTAGTAAATATTAGCTAAAATAATTTTTTATGGGGAATTGAAATTAAATTGATAAAATTTATTTCAACTAATGATCAATGTTAAAATCTAAAGTTGTAACCATGCTTCCTCCTACATACTGGCATAACCTGATGGTAAATTGGCTGGTACAACAGGCTTCAGGTTCGAATCCTAGATGACATGGATGATTGTCAGTGATTCGAATCCACGTGAAACTGTAGGTTCCAGTCTAATTAACCTAATGTGTGCAAAAAATTATCGTATTGAGACAAACCAAACTAAATCTACGCACTGGTAGGAGCTCGGCCGTGGCGTTCAGGAGAAATGGTCAGTTGGCTTACAGACTCTCACCCAGAGAGGTAGTATATTTTACACATCCTGCGCTTACTTGAGTATCGGGTTTTCGGCTTAAAAGTGGAACTCTTCCACGAATGTATACTTATCAGTCTTTAAATGTGTTAAATATTGTATGTCTCTAATTGTATTTGTGTAAGGTTTTTTTGCGTGTCAATAAAGCTGTGAATTTGCCAACCTGTGCCTCAAGTATCTCAACCCAACCACATCCAGTTACAATCTGGTTGCCCAATCTGCACACTACAAAGTGTAATAAACTAAGAAATATGTATAAAAAGACATACTGATTAAACTATTTAATTACCCATTTTTCCGTGATTAATAAAAAAAAATATAAATATTTTTCTAATAATATACTTTGTCAGTCAGAAATTGGTTATTTATATTCATTCAAATCTATATTTTGATAAATAAAATGAATAACAATATAATCATAATCCATTTTGTATACATATAAGTACAATCTGCTAATTTTATTTTAGTTTGTTAGTCTTTATGGCCGAAATTTTTTTAACATTATAATCGAAAACTTCTGACTACAAAGGGCAAGTCTATCTCTTTAACTAGATTTTAAGCTAATTGAATTTGAATTTGAATTGAGGAGCCAATTGAATTTGAATTTGAATTGACAAGCCACTTTTTAATTTGAATTCCCTTCTTATCATCGCATTGTTTCAGAGCGTTCAGACTCATTGTTTTCCTGGCGAAACTGTGGTATCGATTTCACCCGGAAGTTGCACAATAAGAAGAATCAATTATATTTCACTTACCCACAGGTGCAGATCTGGCAAATGCACTTCTTGCGCGCCGACGGCATCTTGCTGTTTCTTTTTTCTTTACAATGAGTGACCAGGAAGAAATAAAAGCTGTTTTACATTAAAATAACTATTATTAAAGAAACACGTCTCTTCTTCCTGCAACTTTCTGTTTCGAGTCCTTTGTGGTTACTTCCTGCAAAAATAAAACTACGTTAATAAATTATAAATAAATAAGTAGTATTTGAATTAAATTATGATAATTATATTAGAGGGCCAAAATAGTATTACAATAGCGAGTATCACAAGTCAGATTCAAGCCATTGATGGGATATGTCTTACAACCGATCGGTATTCGAATTTTATATTTTAATAAAAAAAAAAAAAATAATAGTAAAATTATTTTATTTACAAAAAACATGAACTGAGCCTCTTAAATAGCAATTTTCGAAATTTGCATCTTAATAATAATGGAGATTAAGCAGATCTTGGTGATATATATATATATATATGCCAACGTTCTCAAAAAAAGTATTTTGTTTGTATAATACTTTTATATGTTGTTGTACACACTTAAAAATAAAAATAAAAAATTTTTAGTTTTTTTTTTTTGGATTCCTTTGAGATTACTTCCTGTAATAAATAATAAATAAATAAACAATATTTGATTTAAATTATGACATTTCAAACAGAGGGTCGAAATAGGCCTGCCCGAGTATTACAAATCCAACTCACCATTGACGGGATATGCCTTGCAACCGATCAGTATTCGCACTTTATATTTTAGTAACAAAAAATAATAATAAAATTATTTTATTTAAAGAAAATATCTCTTAAATTACCCCTGAACCTGCAAAATGGAAATTCGCAGTTTAATAATAATGGAAATTAAGCAGATCTTAGGGAGATGCACAATTACTGCAAGTCTAACGAAAGTTAATAATTACTTTTTACTTAATTAAGGGCCTGATGGCTGAGTGACTATTGCTGTGGTGCTATGTGCAGGTTTCGGGTTCGAGCCTCGGCGGTGCCATTAGATGTTTTTAGTGGTTCGAATTCACTTTTAAACAGTAGGTTCCCGGTCTAATATGGCTGTAGAGCGTTAGGCGTAGAACTAACAACCCACCCCGTGAAATGAAAACATCTCATGTTCAGGAATCTGCCAGTAGGGAGACGGCTTTGATCCACCATGGGGCTGTTATGCGTCAATGATGATGTTTTTACATAATTAATATATATACAAATGTCAACATTCTAAAAAAAAAAAAAGTATTTTGTTTTCTTAATATTTTATATTTTTGCTGTATACTATAGATAAAAAATTAAAAAAGAAAAAATTTTGTTTTAATTTTTTGATCACAGCCAATCAAAAAATTAAAACAAAATTTTTCTTTTTTTTAATTTTTTATCTATAGTATAGGATCTTATATCTTAGTCATTGGAGCAGTTAATGAGAATCTTGGATTTAAGAGATCTTTGTTGAAGGCAAAATAATTTTCTTATTGTACATTAAATTGTTATCGACAATAGCATAATCATCAGTAGAACGATTAATATATAGCACATTCAACGTTTCTCAGAAGCACTAAGCAGCTTGCTATATCGCAGCCCCATTTTTGAACGTATTCCACCACGAGCGACATCTGGGGATTTGCACTTTTTCTCTGTTGTACTCGCGGCAAATACAATGACTTTCTGACCGACAGATTATTTTCTAATATTTTCTATGGCTATAATATCTGATCACGGGGCCTGATGGTCGAGTGGCTGGCGCTCTGGTGTTCTGTATCACAGGTTTCGCGTCCGAGTCCCGGCGGGGCCATATATGCTTTTGTAGTGGTTCGGAATCCACTTTTAAACAGTAGATTCTGGTTCAATAGGACAGTAGAGCCTTGGGCTGACAACCCTATCCCATAAAAAGTCAACATCACTGAGCCTAGGCAGACTTCTATCTATGTGTGCTCCATCACAGCCAGAAACTGCCCTCCTTCCATGAGACCACATCTTGACCTGAGAGACCACCTGTGATTTGATCTAAATGTTTCTGTCTACTCAAGTGGGTTAAGAGGCAATAATAGAAAATGTAACCGTGCTTCTTCCTACATACTGGCAAGAGCGCTTCTGTGGTGTTCAGGAAAATAGTTAGTCGGCCTAAGACTACGGAGTAAACATATTTATCGCATTGATTGGCCTACGGACTCTCACCAGGAGAGCAGGAAGTACATTTGGCGCACCCTGAGCGAATCCAAGTTTCGGGTTTTCGGCTTATAAGTGGACTCCTCCCAAGAAACTATAATTATCTGTCTTTAAAAGAGTTAAATATTGTACGGCTCTAATTATATGTGTGGTATTTGTGTGTGTGTGTAAATAAAGCTGCGAGTTCTAAACATCTCATATTTTGAATCTGCTAGAATCTAGCCCACTCACCGGGCTAAGTTGCACTAATGAAGAAGAAGAATTTCGTATCACAGAAGTTTAAACGGGCGGCCTTCCCTTCTCTGGTTTTTTTGAACCAAGTTCCATTCAATGTAAAAACACTGTGTTTTATCTACCACCCTGAGAAAGCTCCAAGTCTAATTCTCCAGAAATTATTACATAAAAACATACTGCTTTATTGATTTATACTTTTATTGAAAGTTTGACAATAAACACGATGATATAAAAAATTTCACTAAGTACAAATACATTTTATCTGATTTTCACAATAACAAATATTATTTTTCCGTATTCGTAAGAAAATAAAAATAAAAAAATACTATCACAATGAAAATAGTCATATCTTTTCAATATTGGCACGTGTAGCAAATGTAACTAATTTTCTAAAAACGAACTACACATTTTAAAAAACAATTTTCAAGCGTAACCTCTTTCATATCCACTTAACTTGTTAGTCAATTTACTTGTTTGATAACACATGTCAGATGCAATGATATTTTGAAAGCAAGACAATTACTTTCCTTTTTACAATCGATGATTACTCGCCAATAGAAAATTAATCATTGATTAAATCTTGATGCAGAATAATACGCCAATTGTCAGACAATTTATCCTTTCATTATTTCGTCAATAAACAGGGTAATTTCTGAATAATTTTTTAAAAGGCTATTAAGTTAAATACGTTCTGAGAACTTTTTGAAATCTGTTTTGTTTTTGTTAATTTCAATTGTTGTTTTTTTTTAAATATATCTTTATATTTTGCATTCTTTAAAAAATTTTCAATGTTTATAATGTGTTTTCTTTAATATTTTGTTGTTGTTCCACTTCCTATTTAAGAACTAATATAATTTTCTCACTGAGATGAAAAAAAGTAAATAATAGTAGAAAACAAGTAATATAAAAAAAATTTTAAAGTCAATTCCTACTTTTTTATCACTCTATTGCAGAAAAGTAGTTTATAAATAATTTTCATTCATATTTTTTAGTTTATCTGGCGCCATCTATTGGTAGATATATGCAACTTAAATCTAAAAAAAACTAAAAATTAATGAATTAAATTTAATTACTGAATTAATATTTGAAAAACTGTATTAACATCGCCATTCACTACAAGCTCAAAAAAATGTATTTGAACTTGAGTGGAGGAATAAAAAGTATTTTATGAACGATTGAAAATTTGAACAAGATATCTATAGGGAGAGTGTGAACTAATAGAAGGAATTCAATAACTGCACAATAGTTATAGTGCACGTGCTTGAGAAAGCATAAGATTAGTCTATGTTGAAAATTCTAAAAGCAGATTTTACAATGCCGGGAACAAAAATGGATATAGGAGAGTGTGAGCTAATAGAAGGAATTGGAGAAAAGATAAAGAGGACATTCTCGATATATGTTTTTTCAAATGGTGACCATTTTGATCCGAGATTATTTACCGCTATAATTAGAGATAGCAGATTCAGATTTACTTAGGTGTGAACAGATTAGGTGTGTTCAGATTTACTTAAAGAGAACGTGTTAATTAGCCAATTAATGGATGGAAAATTGGCAAGCAGCCAGGTCGGACAGAGTCAAACTTAATAGGGAGATAGATAATAGCGGCTTGAATAGTGGGCGGTATAATAGGGGAGAAAGATAATAGTTGCTTGAATAGGGAACGGTATAATAGGGAGATAGTTGATAGCAGCTTGAATAATAGGGGAGATAGTTGATGCAGCTTGATAATAGGGAGATAACTAGTTTCGAATTAAAAAATTATTCTAAATCAAAAATAATTTTAGTTTTAAGTAATCACGTGATATCAAAAGGAAAAATTAGATGGAAAATCCACAATAACTATTAAACTTCTTTTTCAAAACTGTTTTTTGCGTCACGAACTGCTGACTAGCACTTCTAATAAGTAATCGATTCGTCCGTTTCTGGTTTTAAAAGGGTTTCTATAGTTTTCCACACTATTGGTATATATCCTCCTGTTTCGACCCCGTAGTAGTGCACGAACGCTCCCAGGGTTAATTTGGGGTGTTCTCTTCATTTTTCTTGAGTCAAACGGAATGAACTTTACGACCTAAAGACTTAATGATCCTGTCCATAGCATAAGGGAGTTTTCGGTTCGACTATCCCTGTTGTATTCAAATAGAGTTTTTTTTCAATTCCGAAATCAATGAACATACCAACAAACAGCTTCACTCTGAAGCTTTCTATATATAAAGCACAAATATATAAAGTAAGTTTATATAAAAGCACAAATATATAAAATAAGCAAATATATAAAGCATATTTAAGTAAGCATATATAAGATATATATTAGGCAATTCCTCCTAAATGTGGAATTTTTATGAAATTTGCTACGAAATTGAGAGAAAATAGATAATCCATAGAGATACATTACTGCTGTACCGTCATTTTTATATATAGATTGTCTTTATCATTAAATATATATTTGTATAGTATTTTGTCAATAGTAACAATTATAAATCATTGTTAAATAATACTGTACAATATCAAGCCTTTTTATGACAATATTTATCTATCAGCCTATAACACAATTTGAAGACAATCATAAATTTTGACAAATAGTAAAAGAAAAGAACTGCGGTGTTTATAATTTAATCAATGTAATAATAATTCAGTCAATTATTATTATTATTATTATTTTTACATCTTAATATCCTTTTGTGAAAATATCTTAATCTCGTTATATATGAATAAAATAAATTTGTGGCATATATTAATGATGTATATGGGAGGCTGTGGATTATCTCAGAAATGGATATTAAAATATGAAAAGGAAAATACTTTAAGTTATATTGCACTGATTTAAAAATTGTCAACATATAAAATTACTATACGCTGTCCAAAATTACTATTATTACACTAAAATTCAATTCTGCATGTTTTCATTATTTTATACATTTATAATTTAAAGCTGTATTAACTAACCTAAGTGCATTCTCAAACAGAATGACCAAAAAAATATTTATAAATCTAGTAATGT
>BPLR01000294.1:0-37828 GCA_021605095.1 Caerostris extrusa | reverse complement strand
CGCAAAGTCGAATCTGAGAAGTCTGTGGAGTTAAAGGGTCTGATGTACGCACGTGTGAGGGAGGGAATTTATTAAAAATCTATATTATATTTATCCCTACGTTTCATACATCAGAGATGCATAGATCGGTAGCACTGCGGACCGAGGTGAGTACGGTATAAAAATTAATGTTTCCATACTCATTGATAATGCAAACATTATAATAAACAGTAAATGAAAAATATAATCATCCTCATCGTCAATAGCACGACGGTCCAAGAGTGGAGCCAGAATCTTCCTTTTGAAGAAGATATTTCTTATTCAGTAATCTGGGTGACTATGGGTTCTCCAATTCTTAATCTTCAGTACAGCTTAAAAATGTTTTCATCCGCGCCTATCCATACACGCTTGGATCATCCTCTCTTTTGTCCCTGTGACTTTTACCAAAACGAGCCTTTCTTTTACGGTGGCATCATTCCCTTCTAAATAGATGAGCAGCCAAGTTTAATCAGCAGCCAGATGCATGAAAGTAGAACTTTTATAACCTGTACAGATTCTATATAGCATTTATACAGTTTTCTGCCTTGTACCGTCTCACTCCAACAATCCCTTTTCCTAACACCTCAAGAATAGCTCTTAAAATCTCCAGTTCAAATACACCTGAATCGGCCTCATCTGTTCTTACCAAAGTCCAGGAAGTTTTCATAACCATACACCAAAATAAGGTCTACTAAAGAAGGCTTTATATAACAAGAATTTTAGTTTTTCTGCTTATAAACTATAAAGTAAGCACATTTCCTGAGCCGAAAAGAGGACCTAGTGGAAAGGATCTGAATACTGGTTTTTACTTCCGGTAAATTATTATTTTGACAGATGATCTCTGATCCTAAGAAATATATAATAATAAAAGTAAATATTTAGTGATGTTTACATCAAGAGTAAATGTTTACATCAGAGATCCCATAAGTATGTGCAGTCCGTGGAAAGAGGTAGAAGTTTACCGTAGCTTTACCTCTATCAAAGGGCAGCTACAAAACTAGTAGAATGATGTTTTATAGTCATTTTTAAAATTAGTTATAATAAAAGTAACTAAAAGAAGGAAAATTAAAAAAATTATTTTTGTCAATGAATAGTGCACAATAATTAAAATGATTTTGAGTATTTAAATAGGAGAGTCACGAGATTAAGCAAGAACATAAAAATACATATATATTTGATTCTTTTAAACGCATATAATTGTTTACCCCTTTTCTTTCAGTTTTTATTTCCATTTTAATTACCTTCATTTAATGGACATGGACACTAGTTAAAGATAAAATAACCGCAACAAACTATTTATCTGACTTTGTGCACATTAGCAAAGAGAAAGAATGTTAAAAAGAAAGATATGGCTTTCCACCTCTCTTTATGATGTATTAAACAAAGAGAATTCCTCGTTGCATTATCCTCAATGGCCCCATTCGATAAAAGAGGTGAGGAAAAGTAAAATGAGTTCAATTCAGAGTTATAATTGACAAAGAGGACCAATCTGTGGAATGGATTTCATAATGGAAACGAGTCGCATTATCATATAGGGCTGCGGCACACAGCAGAAATGCTTTATGGGTGGATTACGGTATTCATTGCTGTGAAGTTAACTGGATCTTTAAAAATGCCATTTAAAAGTAATTTAAAATGGCGATTGATTTTTGTGACTTGAAGAATCATTCGATTATTTCTGAAGAGTAAAAGATTTATTAAATTATGCGTTAGCAAGTCTGATTTCTACGCACCTGTGAAGATAAATTTATTTAAAATCTATTTCATATATTTTTATGCCTCTCATATATCAGAGATGTATAAACTGCTGAAGCCCGTGGACATAATAAATTTACCGTAATTTACATATGAATATCTATTTACCGTAATTTATCTATGAGCAGCATAAAATATGATTCCTTTCTCCTAATTTATATGTAAACAGTGAAATAAATGAAATATATAAAAATAAAAGTAAATAAATTTGAAAAAAATTATATTTATTTCTACCTCTCATATATCAGAGATGTATAGATTACTGAAACTCTTGGCCTGAATTTACCGTAATTTATGGGCAGCTTAAAAATGAATGTTTTATACTCATTTATGTAAACATTAAAATAAACAATAAATGAATATATAATAATAAAAATAAATAAAGTTTAAAAAATATACAATATTATATATTTCTATCTCTCTACATCAGGGATGCATATATTTGATTTCTTTCAGTAGACATGTTAAATTTACCGCAACCTTCATCTATGGGCAGCACAAAAATGAATGTTTTTATATTCATTTTAAAATTAATTAAATAAGACTAAAAAAAAATTTAAAGAAATAATTTATGCATAACAAACAAGAAAAATGCACAGCAATTAAAATGATTTTGACTACTTTAACAAGAAAGACACTGAAATTAAGCAAAGAAAATCTCTTGATGCATATACATATATATTTGCATTCTTTTTAAACGAATATAATTGCGATTTTTAAAAGTTTTTATTACCATTTTAATTACCTTCACTTAATAGACATATAATGACATTATACTAGTTAAAAGATAAAAATAACCACAACAAACTAGTTACCAGACTTGGTGCACACTAGCAAAAGGAAAAGAAAGTTGGAAAAAAGAAAGATATGGCTTTCCATCTCTTTTGATGATGCATTAGACAAAGAGCATTCCTTGTTGCATTATTCTCAATGGCCACCATTAGCTTGAAGGAGTGAGGGAAAGCGCAGTAAACGAGTTCACAATTCAGAAATTATAATTGACAAAAGAGGAGCAATCTGTTATTTTAAAAATATTTCATAATGGCAACGAGACGCATTATCCCTATAAGGGCTGCGGCACACAGCAAAAAATGCTTTATGGGTGGATTACGGTATTCATTGCTGTGAAGTTAACTGGATCTTGAAAATTTCCATTTAAAAGTCATTTAAAATGTCGATTGATTTTTGTGACTTGAAGAAGATCAGTCGATTATTTCTAAAGTGTATTAAATTGTGACTATTAAAAGTTATTAAATTAGAATGACTTATTTCTAAAGTGTAAAGATTTTATAAATTATTATAAAAAATGTATATTTATATTTGATTTTTAAATTATTTTAAAAATGCATAGATTTCTTCATCAGAAATGCATAATTTTGATCCCCGTAACTTATCTGTGGTTACCGCAACTTATATATATAGGCAGCATAAAAAAATGAATACCAATTTATATGTAAACCTTAAATAAAAATTAAATATATTAATAAAAGTAATCAAATTTTTAAAAAATCTATATTATATTTATTTCTATCAATATCACAGATGAATTGATTAGCTGAAGTCCGTGGACCTGGTAAATTTACCGCAACTTATGTATGGGCAATACAAAACAGTGAATATTTAATCCTTTTTAAATTAATTACATTAAAGGAACTAAAATAAGAATTTAAAAATTAATTTTTATGCGTAATAAACAAGAAAAATTCACAGTAACATTTTTTGACTATTTACACAAGAAAACACGAAATTGCAAGAAAAAAAATATATATATATACATATATATATATTTGCATTCTTTAAACGAATATAATTGTTTACCCTTTTTTTTTTTTTTTATTTTTTACCATTTTTTAATTGCCTTCACTTAATAGACATATAATGGCCCTGAGACACTTTATACTAGTTAAAAGATAAAATAACCACAACAAACTGGTTATCTGACTTGGTGCACACTAGCAAAGAGAAAAGAAAGTTGGAAAAAAAAAGGAAGACATGGCTTTCCATCTCTTACTTGATGCTGCATTAAACAAAGAGCATTCCTTGTTGCATTATTCTCAATGGCCACCATTAGTTTAAGGATGTGAGGGAAAGCGCAGTAAACGAGTTCAATTTAGAATTATAATTGACAAAGTGGAGCAATCTGTGGAATATTTCATAATGGTAACGAGTCGCATTATCCTATGAGGCTGCGGCACACAGCAAGAAATGCTTTATGGGTGGATTACGGTATTCATTGCTGTGAAGTTAACTGGATCTTGAAAATGTCATTTAAAAGTTATTTAAATGTCGATTGATTTTTTAAATTGAAGAATCAGTCAATTATTTCTAAAGTGTAAAGATTTATTAAATTTTGTAAAGTTAGAAAGTTTGATGTTTCGCACGTGTGAGGATGAAATTACTTTAAAAATCTATATTATATTTATTTTATCCTCATACATTAGAGATGTATAGATTACTGAAGCCCGTGTACTGGTAAATTTACCGTAACTTATCTATGAGCAAAAATTAAATGAATGTTTCATATTCATTGATATGCAAACATTATAATAAACAGTAAATGGAATATATAATCGTCATCATCATCATCAATAGCATAATAATCATAATAATACGAAGATTTATATATTATTGTATCGAATGATTTTTAGTGTCTTGAAGAATAAGTCGATTATTTCTAAAGTGTAAAGATTTATTAAATTATGCACAGTTAGAAAGTCTGATGTTATTGACGTGTGAGGATGAAATTATTTAAAACATCTATATTATATTTATTTCTCATCTCATATAATACATCAGAGATGAATAGATTACTTAAGCAGGTCGAAATGGTAAATTTACCGTAACCTATCAGTGGTTATCTATTTACTATTAACTTTCTATGGGCAGCTTAAAAATGAATGTTTTATACTAATTTATAAGTAAATATTATAATAAAATAAATGAAATATATAATAAAAAAAGTAAATATATTTTTAAAAAAATCTTGTTATTTTGAGCATCTATAATAATATACATATCAAAAAATTATATATATTAAAATTTTATTAGATTGTTACTTATGTCTAAAACTTGATTAATTGATGAATTAAATAAAAAAAATATGCTTACAGCTAATAATATAAAAAGTATCATAATAACCACAATATGTTTTAAAATTAAAATTTTATAATTAATTTTCAAAAAAAAAAAAAAAAAAAAACCCACTAAAAATGAATTGCAATAAAGAAAAATAGAAGAATGAATTTAAAAAATTATTATTTGTGCATAAAAACAAGATTAATGCAGGGTACTTAAAATTATTTTCGCTACTTAAGCAAGAAAGACACGAAATCAAGCAAGAAAAACATACATTTGCATACTTTTAAACGAATATAATTGTTTACGATACGAAGTTTTTATTACCATTCCAATTGCCTTCACTTAATAGACATAAAATGACCCCAGAGACACATTATACTGGTTAAAAGATAATATAACCATAACAAACCAGTTATCTGACTTAGTGCACACCAACAGAAATAAAAGAAATTAAAAAAAAAGAAAGATATGTCTTTCCATTTCTCTCTTGATGACGCATTAAACAAATGAATTCTTTTGTTGCATTATTCTCAATGGCGACCATTAGCTCAAAGAGGTGAGGGAAACGCAGTAAATGAGTTCAATTTAGAGTTATAATTGACAAAAGGAGCAATCTATGGAATATTTCATAATGGTAACGAGTCGCGTTATCATATGAGGCTGCGGCACACAGCAAGAAATGCTTCATTGGTGGATTACGGTATTTATTGCTGTGAAGTTAACTGGATCTTGAAATATGTCATTTAAAAGTAATTTAAAATGTTGATTGATTTTTGTGACTTCAAGAATTGGTCGATTATTTCTGAAGGGTAAAGATTTATAAAATTATTCATAGTTCGAAAATCTGATTTTACGCACGTGTGAGGATTAAATTATTTTAAATACTTATAATATATTTATTTTATCCTCATACTTAATAAATAAATAGATAACTGAAGACCTGATAAATTTACCTTAACTTATCTATGTTCATGAGCATGAGCTAAGGTTATTTATTTACCGTAACGTATCTATGGAAGAATAAAAATATTTTATACTCATTTATACGAGAAAAACATTGTAATAAATTAAATATATAATAATAAAGGTAAATAAATTAATTAAAAAACCTAAATTATATTTATTTCTACCTCTTATAATCAGAGATATATAGAATACAGAAGCTCGTGGACCTGATAAATGTACCGCGACTTATCTATGGGCAGCACAAAAAATGGATGTCTTATATTCATTGATATGCAAATATTATAATAAACATTAAAGGAAATATATAACCATGTAATCATCAATAGCACAGCAGTCCAGAGGGGCCAAGTCTTTCCTTTGAAGAGATTTACGTTCTTTCCTCTGGGTGACAAGGGTACTCCAATTCTTAACCTTCTGTGCAGCAAAATCTTGTTCAACTGTGTCTATTATTCGCCACTTGGGTCATGCTGTTCATTCTTTTGAGCTCTCTGTGGCTTTGCCAAAAAACGAGCCTTTTTATGCTTAAATTATTCTAAATATATTATCCGAGACATTTAAAAAGTAAAAAATGTCGATTGATTTTAAATTTAGAATTATAATTGACAAAGAAGATTTTTTAAATTAACGAGTCATGTGCAGTTTGAAGACTTATGTTGCTCACGTGGGAGGATGAAATTATTTAAAAAAAAAAAAATCTGTATTATATTTATTTCAATCTCACATACATCAGAGATGTATAGATTACTGAAGCCCATGGACATGGTAAATTTATCATAACTTATCTGTGATTATCTATTTACCGTAACTTATCTATGGCCAGCATAAAAAAAATGATTCGTTTATACTCATTTATATGTAAATAGTGAAATAAAGAAAATATAGAATAATAAAAGTAAATAAAGTTTTAAAAATAATCTATATTATACTTATTTCTACCTCTAATATATCAGATATACATAGATTACTGAAGTCCTGTGGACAGGGTAAACTTACAGTAACTTATCTATTGGCAGCATAAAAAATTGAATATTTTATACTCATTTATATGTAAACATTATGAAAAACAATAAATTAAAGTATATCATAATAAAAGTAAATAAATTTAAAAAATTCTTTACTATAATTATTTCTACCTCTCATACATCACAGATGCTAGGATTTCTGAAGCACATGGACCTGGTAAATTTACCTTAACTTATCTACGGGCAGCACAAAAATTGAATTTTTATACTCATTCATATGATTATATATTTATTATATATATATACATACATACATTTACTTATATCAATATTATAATAAACAATAAATGAAATATATAATAGTAAAAGTAAATAAATTGCTTAATAAGTTTATATTATATTTAATTCTACCATCAGAGATCTCATCTCATACATCAGAGATGCATTACTGAATCCCGTGGACCTGGTAAGTTGACCGTAACTTATCTGTGGGCAACACAATAAAATGAATGCTTTTTTTCTCCTTTTAAAATTAATTACAATAAAGGAAGTAAAAGATAGAATTCAAAAAAATATTTTTGTGTATAATAAACCAAAAAATGCACAGTCATTAACCTTATTTAAGCTACTTAAACAATAAAAGCCACGAAATTAAGCTAGAAATAAAAACATGCATATACATATATACTTGCATTCTTTTAAACGAATATAATTGTTTACGACTTTTTTTTTCAGTTTTTATTTTCCATTTTAATTGCCTTCACTTAATAGACATATAATGACCCCTGAGGCACATTATACTAGTTAAAAGATAAAAATAACCGCAACAAACTAGTTATCTGATTTGGTGCCCACCAGCAAAGAGAAAAGAAAGTTGAAAAAAAAAGAAAAGACATGGCTTTCCCATCTCTGTCTTGATGATGCATTAAACAAAGAGCATTCCTTGTTGATTATTCTCAATGGCGACCATTAGCTTGAAGAGGTGAGGGAAGAGTGAATGAGTTCAATTTAGAATTATAATTGACAAAGAGGAGCAATCTGTAAAATATTTCATGATGGTAACGAGTCGCATTATCCTATGAGGCTGCGGACTTCAGAAGAGATGCTTTATGGGTGGATTACGGTATCATTATTACGAAGTTATCTTTAAAATGTCATTCAAAAGTAATTTAAAATGTCGATTGATTTTGTGGCTTGATGTATCAGTTGATTATTTCTAAAGTGTAAAGATTTATTACATTATGCATAGCTAGAAAATATGATGTTACGCACGTGTGCGGTTGAAATTACTTAAAAATCTATATTATATTAATTTTTACATGTCATACATCGGAGATGTGTAGATTACTGAAGCTCGTGGAAATGATAAATTTACCGTAACTTATCTGTGGTTATATATTAACCGTAACTTATATATGGGTAGCATAAAAAAAAAATGATTGTTTCATACCAATTTATATATAAATATTATAATACAAAATAAATGAAATATATAATAATAAAAAAAAAAAAAAAAAAAAAAATCTATATTATATTTATTTTTACCTCTCATTTATCAGAGATGAGTAGTTTACTGATTCTCAGAAACAGGTAAATTCACCGTAACTTATCTATGGCCAGCACAAAATAATAGATGTTTTATACTCATGTATATGCAAACATTATAATAAACAATAAATGAAATATATAATAATCATCTTCATCAATAGTACGACAGGCCAGACGGGAGCCTTTGAAGGAGTTTCTGTGAATTCCTCTGGGTGACAAGGGTCCTAAAATTCTTAACCTTCATTACAGCAAATTATTTTTCAACTGCGTCTATCCATCACCATTTGGGTCGTCCTCTTCCTCTTTCTCTATGTGGCTTTTGCCAAAGTGAACCTTTTACAAGGTTTAAATAATTCCTTCTAAATATATGAGCAGCCCAGTTTAATCTATTGAACTAATAAATTTCATAATATCTGGGTGTTTATAGCAATTATAAATTTACTTAAAATATACTCAAGTATACTTATACATGAGAGACACATAATACTAGTGAAAAGATAAAATAACCACAACAAACTAGTTATCTGTCTTAGTGCACACCAGCAAAGGAGAAAAGAAAATCAAAGAAAAAAAAATCAATGGCTTTCCATCTCTCTCTTGATGATGCATTAGACAAAGAGCATTCCTTGCTGCATTATTCTCAATGGCGACCATTAGCTTAAGGAGGTGACGGAAAGCGGAGTAAATGAGTTCAATTTAGAAATATATTTGACAAAGAGGAACAATCTGTGGAATATTTCATAATGGTAACGAGTCGCATTATCATACGAGGCTGCGGCACATAGCAGAAAAGCTTTTTGGCGGATTACAGTATTCATTGCTGTGAAGTTAACTGAATGTTGAAGCAATTAAAAATGTCGATTGATTTTATGACTTGAAGAATCAGTCGATTAATTTTAAACTGGAAAGAGTTTTAAAAATTATGCACAGTTAGTTACGCAAGTGTGATGATGAAAGTATTTAAAAACCTATATTATATTTATTTCTCCTCTCATACATCAGAAATGCATAATTAGATTTCCGAAGCCCGTACAACAGGTAAATTTATCGCAACTTATTTATGGGCAACACAAAAGATGAAATTTTGTATTCATTTATATGCAAACATTATAATAAACAATAAATGAAAATATAATAATCGTCATCATCAACAGCACGACAGTCTAGAGGGGCTATGTCTTTCCTTTGAAGAGATTTCCATGCATTCCTATGGGTGACAAGGGTCCTCCAATTCTTAAATTTCCGTACAGCAAATTCTTTTTCAACTGCGTCTATCTATCGCCACTTGGGTCGTCCTCTTCCTCTTTGACTCAGTGGCTTTGCCAAACGAGCCTTTTTTCAAGATTTAAATCATTCTTCCTAAACATATGAGCAGTCAGATTAATCTATTGACCTTCATAAATTTCATAATATCTTGGACTTATGGAATTTTTAAATTTACTTAAAATATATTCATATATACTTAATACTTAATTGATATAAAATGACTCCTGAGACACATTATACTAGTTAAAAGATAAAATAAGCACAACAAATTAGTTATCTGACTAGGTGCACATAAAAAGAGAAAAGAAAAAGTTTTTTAAAAAAGGAAGATATGGCTTTCCCATCTCTCTTGATGATCCATCAAAGAAAGAGCATTCCTCGTTGCACTATTCTGAATGGCAGACCATTAGCTTTAAAGAGGTGAGGGAAGCGCATTAAATGATGCATTAAACAAAGAGCATTCCTTGTTGAGTTATTCTCAATGGCGACCATCAGCTTGAAGAAGTGAGGGAAGCGCAGTGAATGAGTTCAGTTCAGAATTATAATTGATAAAGAGGAGCAATCTGTGGAATATTTCATAATGGTATTGAGTCGCATTATCATATACAGGCTGCGGCACACAGAAGAAATGCTTTTTATTGGTGGATTCCAGTATTCATTGCCGTGAAGTTAATTGATCTTGAAAATGTCACTTAAGAGTGATTTAAAGTGTCGATTGATTTTGTGATCAGTCGATTATTTCTGAAGTGTGAGGAATTTTTAAATTATTCACAGTTAGAAAGTCTGATGTTACGCACGTGTGAGGATGAAATTATTAAAAAAATCTGAATTATACTTATTTCTACGCCTCATGCATCAAAGATGAATAAATTGCTGAAGCCCTTAGATCGGGTAAATTTACCGTGACCTATCTATGGGCAGCACAAAAAATTAATGTTTTATACTCATTGATATGCAAACACTATAAGAAAAATTAAATAAAATATATAATAATAAGGCATGGATGTTTGTTAGTGGTTTGGAATCCACATGAAACTGTAGGTTCCGGTCTAATTAGTCTAAAGTGTGCAAAAGATGAGAGCCAATGATGAGAGCCTACCAAAACAAATCTATATCAACCAAACCAGCGTAAAACAACAAACCAAACGAAATCTAAACCAACCAAATCAGTGTAGAGCGACAAACGAACCAAATTTACCTACGATTGCTCAATCACAACAGAAGCTACTCTTTTTTTCATCCATGAGTAGATGCAACAACACAACCAGGACACCAGCGGATTCAAACCTCAGACCTCCTGCACGCAAGCTACGATCGTTGCCATTGATCCTCGAATCGGTCGAAAATAAAATAATAGATAAAAATATAATAATAATAAACGTCAATTGAGTTAGAGGAGATTGCAGGATTCTCTTCCGTTGAGGGACCTGGACATATCAGTTTCCAATTGCGTTCACCAGAGTTCCACTTTTGATTTATAGGAATGGTCCTTTCAAGGGACAAACAGGCTATATATTTGTGGATTGGAAAATACCTAGTCATATAGCATTACTTACATTCACCTGTGTTGAAAGTGTTACTTTAGAAACAGAAAGTAAATTATTTTTTTATCATAACAATAAAAATTTGTTTAAGAAAACCCAGATTTTCTTTAAAGTCATTACATTGTCAGGAAGTCATTACATTGTTAGAAATTGTACAGACGAGTTTAAAAACTCAGAAAAACATTTTAAAAGAACAAGAAGAAAGGAAAACGAATCACAGATAGATCCAGCTGCTTAAAGAAGTATTTTCCCAAGTGCTTTTCCGGTGCTTGAAACGAAGTCATTATTCTTTAAGAACCCCCAAGGATCACAAAATTCCGGAATCAATGGATCACATGGAGCTACTCGCATCTTCGATTCCTCCCGATGGATGAAAGCAGGCCGGTTTCCAATGTTTCAGTTTTTCAGCATCTCTGGAAGCTTGGTTTTTCGACTGAGACTTGTGACGTAAACTCATTTCATTGGATTGCAATGCAGTGTAATGGATTTTAAAGAAGAGGTTTTTTTTTCCATTGTGTATTTTAAGAAGCTTTCCAAAAACCTGCGTTGAAAGAGGTTTAAATTTATTTCTTGCATTAAAAATTTTATGAAGACGTGTAATTTGAAGTATGTTATGCCTACTTGAAATATGTTATTTCTATTTGAAGTTTGAAGTATGTTATGTCTATTTGAAGTATGTCATGTGTATTCTAAGAACATTATTTCTCTTTATTTCAAGTCTTTGAAGAGTGTTAGAAGTCTTTTGAGGTATAAAGAATGTTAGAAGTCTTTTGAAATAGGAAGAATGTTAGATGACTTTTGAAATATGAAGAATGTTAGAAGAGTTTTGAATTGCAAAGAATGTTAAAAATCTTTGAAGTATGAAGAATGTTAGAAGTCTTTTGAAGCAGGAAGAATATTTGACGTTTATTATGTTAAATGTTAGTTTTGAAGTCTGTTATCGCTATTTGAATTTTGTTAGAAATATGTTTTTAACCTAGTATGAAGTATGAAACACAATGAAGAAAGAAAAATAAAAAGAAGTATTGTGTTGTAAATTCTTCTTCTATTGAGTTAATCTTTTCATTCGATGTCAGTGCTAACATTAAAAACAATTACAGCAACATTAAAAATTTGCCAAAGTAAACTCAGATATTTTTTTTTTTTCAAATGGCAAGTTTAAAGTCATTAAATTGTCAGGAAGGTTTAGAAATTCTGTTGAGACGAGTTAAACTCAGAAAATGGTTTAAAAGCAAAATAATAAATAAAAAAAAAAATCCAGGTGCCTAAATAAGTATTTTCCCAACTGCATTTCCGGCATTGAAACGAAGTCATCATTCCCCTAAGAACCTCCCAAGGATCACAAATTCCGGAATGAATGGATCACTTGGAGCTAATCGCATCTTCGATTTCTCTCGATGGATGGGAGCGGGCCGGTTTCATTGCTTTTAATTTTTTCAGCATCCCTGGAAGCTTGGTTTTTCGACTGAGACTTGTGATGTAAACTCTTTTCATTGGATTGCAATGCAGTGTAATTGATTTTAAAAGAAGAAGCTTTTTTTTCCCATTGTAATTTGAAGTAGAATTTAAAAAGATTCCAAAAGCTGCATTGAAAGAGCAGTGCAGTAATATTTCTTGCATCAAAAATTTAATGAAGGCCTATAATTTGAAAAATATGTTATAAGAAGAATATTGCTATTTGAAGTATCCAAAAGATCTTCTATTTGTAGTATATGTCTATTTGAAATGTTTTAAAGAAGAATCTCTATTTGAAAGAATATGTTACGTCTATCTCAAGTATGTGTTTATAATTGAAATATGTTATTCCCTGTCTATTTATAGTATGTTATTTATAATTGAATTGTTAAAAGATTCGTTCTGTACAAAGTTTGTTATCTCTTGTTGAAGGATGTTATGTCTGTATAAAGTTTGTTATCTTCCTTGTTGAAGGATGTTATGTCTGTATAAAGTTTGTTATCTATTTGAAGTTGAAGGATTGAAAGAGGTTATGTCTGTATAAAGTTTGTTATCTCTTGTTGAAGGATGTTATGTGAAATGTATAAATTTTGTTATCTCTTTTGAAGGATGTTACGTCTGAAGTATAAAAGTTTGTTATCTCTTGTTGAAGGATGTTATGTCTGTATAAAAGTTTGTTATCTCTTGTTGAATGATGTTATGTCTATTTGAACAATATTAATCCTATTTCAAGTATGTTACCTGCATTTGATTTGAAGTCTTTTTGAAGTAAGAGAATTCTTGAAGTTTATTATGTTATATGCTAGTTGAGTATGTTAGACTTAAATTCTGTTATCGCTTTTTGAATTTCGTTAGAAGTAGTTTATTAATATTAGTATAGAGTATGAAGTATTGAACAAAATAGTCTTTTTTTTTTTCCTTTGTTATTTGAAGTAGAATTTAAGACGTTTTCCAAAAGCTGCATTGAAAGAGGTTTAAATTTATCTCTTGCATTAAAAATTTAAATTAAAGACCTGCAATTTGAGATATGTTATGTCTATTTGAGGTATGTCATTTCTATTTGAAATTTAAAGTATGTTATGTTTATTTGAAGTATTTTTTATTTCTCCTTGATTTGAAATAGATTTGAAGAATGGCTTTTGAAGTATAAAGAATATTAGAAGTCTTTGGATGTATAAAGAATTTTGAACTTTATTATGTTACATGTTAATTGAGTATGTTAGTTTTGAAGTCTGTTATTTGAATTTTGTTGAAGTAGATTATTAACATTAGTATGAAGTATGAAGCATAATGAAGAAAGTAAAAAAAAAGGAGTCTTGTGTTGCAAATTCTTTTCCATTGAGTTTACTTTTTCATTCTATTGCATTGAAAAACAATCACAACAACATTAAAAATTTGTTTTAAAAACTGAGATCTCAGATTCTTTTACAAATGGCAATTTTAAAGTCCTTAAATTGTCAGGAAGGTTTAGAAATTCTGTAGAGACGAGTTTAAAACTCAAAAATGAACTAGAACAAGAAGAAAAAGAAAGCGAATAAAAATAAACCCAGCTGCTTAAAGAAGTCTTTTCCCAAGTGCTTTCCTGCCATTGAGACGAAGTACTTATTTCTTAAACCCCCCCCCTTCCCCCAAGGATTACAAAATCCCGGAGTGAATGGATCACATCGAGCTAATCGCATCTTCGATTCCTCCTGATGGATGAGAGTTTCCATTGCTTTCGTTTTTTAGCATCTCTGGAAGCTTGGATTTTCGACTGAGACTTGTGATGTAAACTCCTTTCATCGGATTGCAATGCACTGTAATGGATTTGAACGAAGAAGCTTTTTTTTTTGTTCCATTGTCCTTTGGGGTCGAATTTAAAAAGTTTCCAAAAGCTGCTTTGAAAGAGGTTTAAACTTATCTTTCGCATAAAAAATTAAATGAAGACCTATAATGAGAAGTAAGTTATTTCTATTTGAAGTTTGAAGTAAATTATTTTTATTTGATGTGTGTTATGTCTATTTGAAGTATATTTCAATTTGAAGTATGTTATTTCTATTTGAAGTTTGAAGTGTATTATTTCTACCTGAAATTTAAGGTGTGTAATGTCTATTTGAAGATTGAAGTATGTTATGTATATTTGAAGTTTGAAGCATGTTATGTATATTTGAAGTTTGAAGTATGTTATGTATATTTGAAGTTTGAAGTATGTTATGTATATTTGAAATTTGAAGTATGTTATGTATATTTGAAGTTTGTTATGCCTATTTGAATTATATAATTTCTCTTTGATTTGAAGTCTATTTAAATAATGTTAGAAGTCTATTTGACGAATGTTAGTATAAAGATTGTTAGAAGTCTTTTGAAATATAAAGATTGTTAGAAGTCTATTTGAAGAATATTAGAAGTCTTTTTGAAGTATAAAGATTGTTAGAAGTCTTGAAATATAAAGATTGTTAGAAGTCTATTTGAAGAATGTTAGAAGTCTTTTGAACTATAAAGAATGACAGAAGTCTTTAGATGCATGAAGAATTTTTGACGTTTATTACGTTACATATAAGTTGTGTGTGTTAGTTTTGAAGTCTGTTATCGCTATTTGAAATTAGTTAGAGGTAGGTTATTAATATTAGTTTGAAGAATGAAGCATAGTGAAGAAAGAAAAACAAGGAGTCTAGTATTGTAAACTCTTTTCTGATGGGCAGTTTTTCATGCGGTTGCAGTACTAGCATTAAAAATAATCACAACAACTTTAAAAATTTGTTTAAGGAAACTGAGATCTTCTTTTTTCAAATGGCTATTTGAAAGTCATTAAATTTTCAGGAAAAAATGAAACAAGGATTAGAAATTCTGTTTAGAAACTCGACAGCTATAGAAAATCTGAGAGACGAGTTTAAAACTCAGAAAATATTCTAAAAGAACAAGAAGAAGAAAATGAAAACGAATAAAAAAAAAATATTAAAGAAGTATTTTCCCCAAGTGCTTTTCCGGCATTGAGACGAAGTCATCATTCCCTAAGAACACCCCACGGATCACAAAAATCTCGGGAATGAATGGATCACATCGAAATAAGCACATCTTCGATTTCTCCCGATTTATGAGAACGCGTCTGTTTCCATTGCTTTTTGATTTTTTAGCATCTCTGGAAGCTTAGTTTTTCGACTGAGCCTTGTAATGTAAACTCCTTTCATCGGATAGCGATGCACTGTAATGGATTTGAACGAAGAAGTCTTTTTTTTCCCATTGTTATTTAAGAAGTTTCCAAAACCTGCATTGAAAGAGGTTTAAATTTATCTCTAAAAATTTAAGGAAAACGTATAATTTGAAGTATGTTATGTCTATTCGAAGTTTGTTGTTTGTTATTTCTATTTGAAGTCTTTAGATGTAAGAATTTTTGAAGTTTATTATGTGATATGCTAGTTGAGTACGTTAGTCTTGAAGTCGGTTATCGCTTGAATTTCGTTAGAAGTAGGTTATTAATATTAGTATGAAGTGTAAAGCAAAATAAAAAACATTTCTAGGAAATGTTACTATTATTTGGAGTACAATTTAAGAAGTTTCCAAAAATGCATTGAAAGACCTTTAAATTTATCTCTTTGTATTTAAAATTTAATGAAGACCTGTAATTTGAAGTATGTTTTGTTACCTTTGAAATATGTTATCTCTGTTTGAAGTAGGTTATTTTTATTTCAAGTATGTTATTTATATTTGAAGTATGTTATTTTCATTTAAAGTTTGAATCAGTACCTACAATTTATCCTAGACAATGAACTATAATACGAACGTTTTTATTGCTTTTATTATTAATTGAAAATAAAGAAAGAAAAAAAAAAGACAGTGAAAGAAAATAAAAAATAAAGAAAGTTAAAGAATAAATTTCGATTTCTCGAAACCTTGGATATTTGTTAATTAAAAACCAATTGCAAATAGCTCGCTGAAGATTAATACATTGATAGTAGTACACCCAGTTAATCCTTGTCATTATTATATTAATGTCATTTTTATATATATTTTTTGTCATCTTAACTTGCTATGTGAATGCAAATTTTACCATGGTTAATTTTCATCAATAATTTTATAAATTCAAGCTTCAAGGTGACTTGTTTACAACATCTTCATTTACAAAGTTTAAGACGTAGTTAATGATACAAATAAACACGAATTTTTCACAGCATCTATCTTTTACAGAAGGTAGATTTCCAAAGAGGAAAAAGGTTGAACAATTTTTTTTTCCTTGGACAGAGAAGTAGGGCAAATTAGTTTGGGAATCACCGAAATAGACTGAGATATCTAAATATATTGAAATAGTTCCGCTTTGATTCGTAACATTTTTCTTGAGTAAACGCATCTATTCGATGGTTTATTTAATCTCAGTTCAGGTAGGTTTGCTTTTTAAAGGGTAAAAAAAGTCAGCGTATTTATTTTATTGACCCCTCAGAAAAAAAGGAACTGCAACTAACCCTCTGCATTTTTTTGGGTAGCCTTGTTTACACTGGTGCTTTTTCGATGCGAAAAACACGATTCCCTCTTGTTTCCCCAGACTGATTGAAGAACTCCGTCGAGTGAACAACTTCGTGGAAAGGGAACAGCGTTTCGAATTCGAAAGTGTGCAAATTATGCAGATCTCGAGCCCCTCTTGGCAACCTTGGAAGTTGTTCTGCAGATCGCTGTTGCAAATTTTCTCTGAATTTTTCTCTTTTGTGGCATAATGAGTTCGCTCGAGGAGTGAGTTGTACACTATTTTTTTATTCAATGTTTGTTTATTCCAAGAGTTACCTGTACGGGATGGTATTCTATTGTGAGTTCTGAGCAAAAAATTTAAACTTGTCTAAGCGGAAATGGGTAAAATAAGTAAAATAGATGTTTGGTTCTATAAAACTGAATTCGGGAGAATAAATGAATTTTCTCCTTTTCCTTATGGCAGGCTTAGATTTAAATACATAATATAGCAAGCAACTTAGAGACATGTGTTTTAAAAATCTTAGAATCACTGCGTTCTGATTGTAGATCATCTGCTTTCTGTTATGTTTCTGTTCTGAATTCATCAAATCTTTATGAATCCATAAGGTGTAATGTATATTTTCCTCAAATCATTGTAATCATGTTTGTGAAACAAATTTGATCAAATTTGTGGATAAACTTTCATGAAAAATTATTTACATAGTAATTTCTTTAAGTATATAATTGTTTGGATAGCATACGTACTATACTAAGAATACTTAATTACTTTACTATACTAATAATACTTAAATACTTACTATACTAATAATACTTAAATACTTACTATACTAATAATATTTAATTACATACCATACTAAAACACTTAAATCCTTACCATATTAATAATACTTATTCACATACTATTCTTTATTACATGTTTTTCGTATTCAAGTCCTTTCTTTTTTTTTTTATTTATTTTACAAATACTAAACATTGGCGCCCTAAGCCATTAGTTCAGGGGACCTCCAGTACTTACAGACCACGTCATCATATCGAGAAAGGGCATTACAATTATTTAAAAGTTCAAAAATCCCAAGCTTACTAGTCACACAAAAATACAATTTGGTTAATCCACTATTCCAGTTCTATAGAGGTGGTCACGTAAACAATCATGACAAGACAAAAACGTCTAAATAGAGCCACCGGTGTCTTCCTTGGTAAAACTGGAAAAGTTGTCTCTTTGCCCAGAATTTTCCATTTCTTTTTTACAGCGCATTAAATTATATCCAAGTTTCGTAAATTTGTGATATTTATCCAATAAAATGAATTCATGGTGTCAATATATGAATTCAATCTTCAAGTTGTCTTATTTATAACATCTTCATTTGTTATATTTTTTAAAAGGTATAGGTAGTGATAAAAATAAATCAGAATTTTTTTACAGTTTCTTTTTCTAGATTCCACGGAGGGAAAACACTGGTAGAAACTTTGTATCTTAAAAGAGAGAAGTAGACATATTAGTTTGGGAATCACTTGACCACGATATCTAAATAGATTACAATAGTTTCACTTTGATTCGTTATCTTAAAACACATCCCATCGGTTTATTTAATCTCAGTTCAGGTAGTTTTGCTTTTAAAGGGTAAAAGTCAGTGTATTTATTTTATTGACCCCCACAAAAAAAAACATCTGTGACCTACCCTCTGCATTTTTTCAATAGTCTTGCTTACAATCGCGCTTTTTCGACCCAAAAATACGATTCCCTCTTGTTTAGCAGACTGAATGAAGTACTCCTTCAGTGAATAACTTCGTGGAGAGGGAACAGCGTTGCGAATTCAAAGTGTGCAAATTTCTGTAAATCTCGAGCCCTTCTTGGCAACCTCGAAAGTTTTTCTGCAGATCGCTGTTGTGAATTCTTCCGAATTTCTCTTTGTGGCATAATGTGTTTGCTCCGGGAGTGAGTTGTACACTTTTTTATTTGATGCTTGGTTTCTTCCGTGGGTTACATGCACCGGGTGATATTCTATTGTGTGTTCTGAGCAATAATTTAAACTTGTCTGAGCGGAAAGAGAGTAAACAAGTAAAAGAAGTTTCCCCAAATACTGAATGCGCTAGAATAAATGAATTTTCTCCTTTTGCTTATGACAGGCTTAGATTAAATGCGTAATATAACAAAAAATTTATAGAGATGTGTTTTTAAATACTTAGAATCACATCGATGTGTTTGTAGATCATCTGCTCAAATATATATGAATCCAGATGGTGTAATGTATATTTATTCTCTTGTCATTTTAATCAGGTTTTTAAAACAATTTTCAACTTTCATGTAAAATTATTTGCGTAGTCTTTTTTTCAAATAAATAATTGTTTGAATAGTATACTTAATTTCATACTATACTAATAATACATAATAAATACTAATAATACATAATTGCAATACTAATAATACATAATTTCATACTATACTAAAAATACTTAATCGCATACTATATTAATAATACTTAATTGCAAATTACTCTTGTAATACTTAATTGCAAATTATTAATACTTAATTGCATATTAGAGTAATACTTAAATATTAGAGCAATACTTATACATATAGAGTAATACTAAATAATTGATACATACTATATTTTTTTACATGTTTTTCATATTCAAGTACTTTGTTTTTTATTTATTTTACAAATGCCAAGTATAGGCATCTATGGCATTAGTTCACGGGCTCTCCAGCACTTTTTGACCATGTCTTCATTCCGAGAAAGTCCATTACAATTTTTAAATGTTCAAAAGTCATAGGCCGACTAGAGACACATAAAATACAATTTGGGGAATCCCCCACTCCAAATCTATAGAGGGGGTCACGTAAACAGTAATTTGCTATTTATATTGTCATATATTCTTTTGCCATCTTAACTTGATGTGTGTAATGCTTATTTTACTAGGGTTAATTTTTATAAATGATTTTATAAATTCAGGCTTCAAAGCGTATTATTTATAACATCCTCATTTACTATGTTTTACGCCGTAGGTACGGGTAGAGACAAACACGAATTTGTTACAGTATCTTTCTGTTTACAGAAGGTAGATTTCCAAAGAAGAAAACCGCTGAACAACTATTTTCCTGAAAAGTGAGAAGTAGGACAAATTAGTTTGGGGATCACTAAAACAGACCAGGATATCTAAATAGATTGAAATAGTTACACTTTGATTCATAACATTTTCTTTGGGTAAACACATTTAATCACCGGTTTATTTAATCTCAGTTCTGGTAACTTAGCTTTTAAATGGTAAAAGTCAGTGTATTTATTTTATTGACCCCCTCAAAAACAGAAACTGCAACCAACCCTCTGCACTTTTGGGTAGTTTTGTTTACAATCTCGCTTTTCGAAGCAAAACACGATTCCCTCTTGTTTACCAGACTGATTGAAGAACTCCGTCGAGTGAACGACTTCGTGGAAAGGGAACAGCGTCTCGAATTCGAAAGTGTACAAATTTATGCAGATCTCGAGCCCCTCTTGGCAACCTTGGAAGTTATTCTGCAGATCGCTGTTGCAAATTCTTCGAGTTTCTCTTTGTGACATAATGTGTTTTGTTTCAGGAGTTTTTTTATTTGATGCTTGTGTCTTTCGAGTGTTACCTCCATTCTATTGTGAGCAAGAATTTAAACTAGTCTGAGCGGAAAGAGAGTAAACAAGTAAAAGAGATATTTGGTTCCCCAAAACTGAATGAGCGAGAATAAATGAATTTTCTCTTTTAGTTCATTACAGGCATAATATAACAAGCAGCTTACAGAAAAAAACGTTTTATAATCTTAGAATCACTGCGTTCTGTTGGTAGAACATTCGAATCTTTATGGCTTAGATCTTATTATTATCATCGAATCGCCACTATCTTACGATCGAATAGTATATTTTAATTAAATATACTATTCGATGATGACATACAATACTAATAATACTTGATTACATACGATACTAATAATACTTGATTACGTACGTATATACTATGAGTTGTTCCATCGTGACTGGTGATGGAAATGTATTGTTGTATTATTTTTTTGTCATTTTAACTTGCTGTGGGAAATGCAAATTTTACCATGGTTAATTTTCATCAATAATTTGACGAATTAAACCTTCAAGGTGTTTTATTTATAACATCTTCATTTATTATATTTTAAACCGTATGTGGTGGCACAAATAAACACGAATTTTTTTTTACAGCGGCATCTTTCTGTTTACAGAAGGTAGATTTCAAGGAATGAAAATGCTGAACAACTTTTTATCCTTGAAAGAGAGAAGTAGGACAAATTAGTTTGGGAATCACTGAAATAGATAAGGATATATAAATAGATTGAAATAGCTCCACTTTGATTCGTAGCTTTTTCTTTTTGAGTAAACACATCTATTCACCGGTTTATTTAATCTCAGTTCAGGTAACTTTTCTTCTAAAGGGTAAAAGTCAGTGTATTTATACTATGGAACTCCATGAAAAATGGAACTGCAACCGACCCTTTGCATTTTCGGTGGCCTTGTTTACAATGGCGCTTTTCGATGCCCAACATGATTCCCTCTTGTTTACCAGACTGATTGAAGAACTCCGTCGAGTGAACGGCTTCGTGGAAAGGGAACGGCGTTTCGAATTCGAAAGTGTGCAAATTCATGTAGATCTCGAGCCCCTCTTGGCAACCTTGGAAGTTATTCTGCAGATCGCCGTTGCAAATTCGTCCGAGTTTCTCTTTGTGGTATAATGAGTTTGCCAGTGAAGTTGTACACTTTTTTTTTATTTGATGCTTGTTTCTTTCGAGGGTCACCTGTGCGGGATGATGCTCTATTATGTGTTCTGAGCAAGAATTTAAACTTGTGTAAGCGGAAAGAGAGCAAACAAGTAAAAGAGATATTTGATTCCCCAAACCTGAATGCGCGAGTAAATGAATTTTCTCCTTTTGTTTTTGACAGGCTCAGCTGAAATACATTATAATATAACCAGCAACTGACAGATATATGTTTTAAAACCTTGGAATTATTGCATTTTATTTGTAGGATGTGAAAATCTCTATGAAACAATATGGGGTAATGCATATTTATCTTGTCATCATTTTAATCAAATTTTTTAAAAAGCAATTTTGGTCAAATTTGTGATCAACTGTCATGAAAAATTATTTGCGTAGTCCTTTTTTTAAGTAAATAATTGTTTGGATAGACTATTTAATTACATACTATACTAATAATACTTAATTACATACTATACTAATAGTTGCACGTCCACACAGGACCTCTGCTGTTGAGGAAAGCGAGTATATTTGCAGAATAGATTAGTCAGCGTAATCCCTTGATTTAAATCCCATCTAATATGTGTCGGATGCTTTGGGCAGCTGCAAGATTCTATCCTGAGAACACCGGACAGTTGAAACAGATGCTCCTTGAAGAGTGGCAACTCTTACTTCAATAATTGCGGAATAATTTGGTATTGAATATAAAGAGACGGTGTCGCGCAATCATTGCATTTGGGGTGGTCATGTCCTTAGTAGAGTAGCTCCTAAGATTTAACAGGTATCCCTTACTGTTGTTCATCCTCATGGTCAGACAATGTTTTTTACTAAAGCATTTTATTGTTTTGTTTCAAAATGTATGTGTACAATTAATTGTTTGGCTACAATACTTTCTACCTCTTTGCATAAGTACTGTATTGTGCCTCTGTAGTATAAATTTCATGTCTCCATCCTGATTTTTCTGTGTGTGAAATTGTGAGAAAATCATAAAAAAGTTGCTTCCATTTTGCACACTAGTGTATATGTAATATTTCTTACTCGTTTTAGTAAATACTTTCTTATTTACCATCATTTTCCTCCCAAATTATCCACAATAAAAGAATGTAACTCATTTAAGACTATTTCCCAACAGTGTTTAAACATAATGTGTATACACATTTGAAACCAATTTAATCAAAAATATTTTTTTTTAGTAATTTTTATTACTATAGATAAACACATAATTTATTTTAAGCACTTCAATACAAAGTGATCGAGTTTCCGTACTTTTAAAGTAATTAAGACTCACATTAACCGTAAACACAATTTTCCTTTTTAAACGGTATCGTATTACTTTCAATTTTTTTCACCGGAAATTTCTAGAGATAAAAAAAATTAAAAAAAAAGAAAATTAAAGAAATTTAAAAAAAAAATAACAACTAAATAAATTTTATTAATCATAAACCTTTCTCATTTCACACTTAAAGTAATTAAAAACTTTGTCATCCGAATAAATATATTATTCACCTTTAATCACACCTTAAAAGAGAGAAGGAGGGATAAACAGTGGATCAGAAATAAACCATCATAATAATTATACCAGCAACACCGAATAAAAACACTTAAAGGTTTCCTTTTTAAGATGGCAATTTTAAAACGAAATAAAAAAATTCAATTATTTCCCAAATGATTAAAGCTTAATTTCATTAACGAAAAAATATAAAAGATAAAAAACTGTTTATTATTTAAACAATAATTAAAAAAGACCACGTGTATTAAAACCCTCACGCACACAATTGGAGCTTTAAAAAGTTAAGTTTCAACAACAAAAATTAAATCCCTCAACAAAATTTCACTTTTTTTGTTCAGTTCTCATCAAACTTAATGCTGGCATTCCAACGCTTAACGAACGTGCCAAATTGCTGTAGATAAAAGACATTTTGTGAATCGTAAAATTTTTACGACTTTGAAAAAGGATAACCCACGCAGGACAGCTGTATCTGATAAAACACAGGAGGTCACTTCGCTTTTTGAAACAGTTTTCTCACTTTTTTAAGTTCGTAAATCACTTTTAGTGCAAGCAATTGCGTTTCACCAGTAAAAATGCGTGGTTCTATATACGCAGTTTTTGCTGTGGCAATACCGGTCCCCTTAATAAAATGGTAATATTGCCTAAAAATTCATGGTAAAAGTTATTACGGAGCAGTTTTGCAAAAATGGAGAGGTCAAAATGAAGTTTAAAAGGAAAATCGGAAGTGCCATTAAAATTTATGCATTTGCATTTTCAGTTAAACATGAGAGAACTTCAACATAATGTTCATGATTATTGTTATTACTGTAGGAAGTTCTTCTAAACTTCATAATGCTTATGTAAACATTAACCTTGCTCGTTTTGGTTGCATATTTTAAGTTGCTCTTTTATGGTTAAAAAAGTCAGAGCATCAGAAATTAACTGGTAACACTATCAGTCAATTATTGATAGTGTTACATTGTAATAAGCATTACATTGTAATATTCTAATTGGACAAAATATGTTATTAAACCACCTCATAAAATGCTTCAAAGGAAAAATTCTTCGAGTTTATTTCTAAAGCATTAATTATTAAATATGTATCTTCTATTTTTTTTTTAAAGATTGGAGACTAAACTCAATAAATTGAGTATAATGTAACAATATACTCTCATAACAACAAATTGATTTTCATCACAATAGTAACTGAAGAACATTATATGGATAATCATTTTTATTTAATGATACTTCTCAATTTAAAAATAGCAACAAGAGAAATATAGAATTTTTACAAAAACAATAGAAATATTAATATAGATTATGCTTTTTCTTTTAAAAAATAATAATTAGTATATTAATAAGAATCTTCTTCATTGGCGCAACGGCCCCATGATTTGCTAAAGCCGCCTGCCTACTGGCAGATTTCGAGTCATGGGATGCTATCTTCAGGAGTCTACGCCCAACGGTCTACAGTTATATTCGACCAGGATATATAGTTTAAAGTCGATTCTGAATCAGAACAGGCTTCCAGGCATCGCCGGTACTCAAACTTGAAACCTGTGTCACCGAGCGCCAGAGCGCTATCCAATCGACCATCAGTTGATATGGAGCGAGGTAGGGACACGGTTTCATCTGACTGACATCAGGGAAAGAGACCGTTAGTTTGGTCCTGAAGTGTTTGTGTGGGGAAGGCATTACGTGAAATTGACGAATGAAGCTCCATATTTTCGGCAGCGGCTCATTTACTGCAGATCGTCACTGCGATGAATTTATCCTCCCACACGTAAGTTTGTTCCGAAGTGCCATTGGTCCAGATTTTAAATCCACACAAGACCTCTACTGTTGAGGAGCTTCTAGAAAGGGAGGATATATACAGAATAAATTGGCCAGCGTACTCCCTTATTTAAATCCCCACGAACATGTGTGGGATGCTTCAGGGAAGCAAGATTTTACCCTTCTGAGTACACCGGACAGCTGAAACAGACGCTCTTTGAAGAGTGGCAAATCTTGCATCAAGAATTGCTGGATAATTTGGTAGTGGTATGAACAGAGGGTGTCGTACAATCATAGCTGCTAGGGGAGTTCATACCCTTTTACTAGGCGATTTTGGTTTGTTGTTCATCCTCTGGGCCAGGCAATATTTTTGCATTTACTAACACCATCATGTCAATAAAGCCTTTTTCTGCTTTGTTCCAAAATGTATGCGTAGAATTAATTTTTGGATACAGTACTTTCTTCATCCTATAAGTACTGAATTGTGCCTCTGTAGTATAAATTTCATGTCACCCTCTTGATTTTTTACGGACTTATGACAAAATCAGAAAAGTCACTTAAGTTTTTCACACTAGTGTATTTTATATTTCCAAATAATTTGTGTAAATACTTTATACGTTTTCCATAATTTGCCTCACAAATCCCCTACATTAAAACGAGTGTAACTCATTTAAGATTGCAATCCCCAACAGTGTTTAAAAATTATGTACATAAATATTTGAAACCAATATAATCAAAAAATTGTTTTTTATTACATTTCATTATCACAAACAAGCTCATAATTCATTTCCAAAATTTCAACACAAAGTGGTCTGAGTTTTCGTGCTCCTTAAAGTAATTAAGCCTCACATTAACCGTAAACACATAGATTTCCCTTTTTAAACGTTATCATATTACTCTCAAATTTTTCTCTCTGGCAATCTCTGGTGATAAAAAAAAACGCTAAGAAATTAAAAAAATAATAACTGAATAAATTTTATTAATCGTAAAACTTTTTTCATGTCACACTTAAATTAATTTAAATTTTTTGTCATCCGAATAAGTATATTATTCACCTTCAATCACACGTTCTTAAAAAAGCGTAGGAGGAACAAACAGTGGAGCAGAAATAAACCGTCATATTAATTAAACCAGCAACACCACATAAAAACGCTTAAAAGTTTCCTTTTTAAATGGCAATTATAAAAGCATAAAAAAAAATTCAATTATTTCCCAAATGATTAAACCCTAATTTGATTAACGAAAAAAAAAAAAAAAAAAAAAAAGGAGAAAACTGTTTATTTTTTAAATAATAATTAAAAAAAAAAAAAAGACCAGGCGTATTAAACCCTTCCCCGCACAATTAGAACTTTAGAAAGTTGAGTAACAACAACTAAAATAAAATGCTTCAACAAAATTGTACTTTTTTTATTCAGTTCTCATCAAACTTAATGTTAGCATTCCAACGCTTAACGTAAGAACAAACGTGCCAAATTGCTGTAGATAAAGGAACTTTCACGAATCGTAAAATGTTTTACGACCTTGAAAAGGATACCCGCGCAGGACACCTGTTTCTGATAAAACACAGGAGGTAATTTCACTTTTTTGAAACACTTTTCTCGCTTTTTAAGTTCGTAAATCACTTTTAGTACAAACAATTACGTTTCACCAGCAAAATTCGTAGTTCCATATATGTAGTTTTGCTGTTGCAATTCCGGCCGCCCTTAATAAAACAGTGATATTGCCTAAACATTCATGGTAAAGGTTATTACGAAGCAGGTGTGCAAAAAATTGAGAGGTCAAAATTAAGTTTAAAAGGAACATCGGAAGTGTCATTAAAATTTATATAGTGGCGTTTTTAGTTAAACATCAGAGAACTTCAACATAATGTTTATTAGTTTCATTATTACTGCAGAAAGTTCTTCTCAACTTCATAATGGTTTATGTAACCATTAACCTCGCGTGTTCTGCATTTGCATCTTCAAATGACTTTTTTTTATGTTTAAAAAAAGTCTCAGCAGTAATTATGGATAGCGTTATGTTTTAATAATCATGAGATCTATAATATTCGAAATGGGCAAAATATTTTCTTAAATCACCTCATAAAATGCTTCAAAAAAAAGATTCGAGTTTATTTGTAAAGCATTAATTATTAAATACTTATCTTCTGTTTTTTGAAAAAATTGGACAATAAACTCAATAAATTGAGTATAAAGTCAAGGAATATTCCCATAACAACAAATTAAGCACAGTAATCTTTTAATCATAGTAATCTTAATATAGTTAATCTCAGTATATCCTCTTAACAACAAATTAAGCAGTATTAGTCACATTTAATCACAGTACTCTTAACTAGTATAATTAAGTTCAGTATTCTCCCTATAAAACAAATTAAGAGCAGGAATTAGTTATATTTAATCAAAGTAACCTTAACTAGTATAATGCCAGTGTTCTTAAAACACCTCATAAAATCCGGAAAAATATAGATGCCTGAAATTTATTTGTAAAGCATTAATTATTAAATACTTATCTCCGGGTTTTTTAGGATTGGAGAATAAAATGTATAAACTGAGCATAATTACAACACAGTAATCTTATCCACAGTTAATCACAGTAATCTCAACTAGTATAATTAAACACAGTATATTATAATTACAACAAATTCATGTTCATCACAATAGTATGTAAAGTACACTATATCGATATCCATTTTTTTTTTAATGACATTTTACACCAGTTTAAAGATCACAACAAGGAAAACAAACAGTGTTTAGAAAACAATAGAAATATGAATAAAAACTATGCATTTTATTTAAAAAAATGATAATTACTATATTATTAAGAATCTTCTCTTTCCCCACATTAAGAGATTTAAACTCAGTTAAGAATGCAATATCCAACAATAATTAAAAATAATGTATATAAATATTTGAAACCAATTTAATCAAAATTGTCTTTTTTAAAATATCCTCACTATAGATAATCTCATAATTCATTTAATATTCAACACAAAGTGATCTAGGTTTTCGTGCTTTTAAAGTAATTAAGTCTCACATTAACACATACATTTTCCTTTTTAAACGTTATCATATTACTTTCAATTTTTTTTTTTAGCAATCTCTAGAAATAAAAAATCTAGCTCGGAAATTAAAAAAAATAATAACTGAATAAATTTTATTAATCATAAACCATTCTAATTGCACACTTAAAGTAATTCAATTGTACTGTCATTCGAATAAATCTATTATTTACCTTTAATCACACATGCTTAAAGAGCGTAGGTGGAATAAACAGTGGAGCAGAAATAAACCGTCATTAATTAAACCAGCAACGCCAAATAAAAACACTTAAAATTCTCCTTTTTAAAGATGGCATTTTTAAAAAGAAAAAAATTCAATTATTTTCCAAATGATTAAACCCTCATTTGATTAATGCAAAGAAAAGATAAAACTGTTTCCTAATTTCAATAATAATTAAGAAGACCACACTTAATAAAACCCTCACCCACACAATTGTTAGTTTTAAAAGTTGAGCAAGAGCGACAAAAAATAAAATCCTTCAGCAAAATTATCCTTTTCTTTTTTTCAGTTCTCATCAAATAAACTTAATGTTGGCATTCTAACGCTTAACGTGAGAACGAACGTGCCAAATTGTAGATAAAGAAGTTTTTCGAATCTTAAAATTTTTTACGGCTTTGAAAAGGATAACCATGCAGGGCACCTGTATCTGATAAAACACAGGAGGTACTTTCTTTTTGAAACATTTTCTCACTTTTTAAGTTCGTAAATCACTTTTAGTACAAGCGATTACGCTTCACCAGCAAAAATGCTTGGTTCTATATATACAGTTTTTCTGTGGCTATACCGGTCCATAATAAAACGGTAATATTACCTAAAACGGCATGGTAAAGGCTATTACGAAGTTGTTTCGCAAAAAGAAAGAAGAGGGCAAAATTAAGTTGAAAAGGAACGCCGGAAGTGTCATTAAAATTTATGCAATTCCGTTTTTAGTTAAACATCACAGAACTTCTTCTACATAATGTTCATGAGTTTTATTATTACCTCGTACATTCTGGATTTGAAACTTTTAAATAACTGTTTTTACAGTTAAAAATTGTCTTGGAAGTTAATTATTGACAGTGTTATGTCCTAATGGACATGAGAACTGTAATATTCGAAATGGAAAAAAAATATCTTCTTATATCACCTCATAAAATGTTTCAAAGAGCTAAAAACCTTCAAATTTATTTCTGAAGCATTTATTATGAAATACTTATCTTCTGCTTTTTGTAAGATTGGACATTAAACTCAATAAATTCAGTAAAATGTCACAAATATACTTCCATAACAACAAATTAATCAATTAATCTTATGTATATTTAATCACACAATTTTAGATACCTTTAATCATTACTCTTAGGTATATTTAATCACAGCAATCTTAGATACCTTTAATCACATTACTCTTAGGTATATTTAATCACAGCAATCTTAGATACCTTTAATCACATTACTCTTAGGTATATTTAATCACAGCAATCTTAGATACATTTAATCACATTAATCTTAGGTATATTTAATCACAGCAATCTTAGGTACCTTCAATCACATTAATCTTAGGCACAGTTAATCACATTAACCTGAGATACAGTTAATCACATTAATCTTAGTCACAGTTAATCACATTAATCTGAACTAGTATAATTAAGCAGAGTATACTCCCATAATAACAAATTATAATCTTCACTAGTATAATCAAAGCACTGTATAATTGCATATTAACAAATTAAGCGTAATCTTAGACACAAATCACAGTAATCTTAATGCAATTAAACACAATATATTCCAGACAACTAAACTAAAGGGACATATGGATATTCATTTTCATTTAATGATATTTCTCCCAAAAAAAAAGCAAGAGAAATATACAGTATTTAGAAAATGATAGAAATATGAATATAGATTATAAGTTTTCTTTTTTAAAATATATTAATTAATAAAAATGCTAGAAATCCTCTTCATCGGTGCAACAACCCGTCTAAAAGGCCGGACCGTCTGGATTGGGCAGCGGAGCTCCCTAGTTTAAATCCTCTCGAACATGTGTGGGTTGCTTTGGGGAAACGTCTGGCAGCAAGGTCCTACCCTCCTGAGAACCCCAGACAGCTGAAACAGATGATCCTTGAAGAGAGGCAACCCTTACCTCAAGAACTGCTACTATTACTACACCACATCACTGTGCCTAGAGCTGAATTGCCCCAATAGAGTTTGAGAATGATGCGAGTGAGAAGTCTGATTGGCCTCTGTGACGCCTTTATTGTCCTATTAGACCGGAATCTACGGCCTAAAGTGATTCCGAACCATTATAAGAAAAACCATGGACCCCACCGGGACTCGACCTCAAGAATTGCTGGATAATTTGATATTAAATATGAGTCGTAGTTAGGGGAGGTCATATCCCTTACTGATGGACTTTGGTTTGTTGTTTTCCTCATGGCCAGACGATGTTTTTTACTAACACCATTCTGTCAATAAAGACATTTTCTGCTGTATTCCAAAATGTATGCATAAATGCATTTATTGACTACAATACTCTCTTCATCCTAAAAGTACTTAATTGCCCCCCCTGCAATATGAAATTCCTCATTCATCCCGTGATTTTTTTGGGGTATTCTGGCAAAATTAGAAAAGTTGCATAAATTTTTGCACACTAGTATATATGTAATACTTTCTAACTAGTTTGAGTAAACACTTCATAATTTTACCATCATTTTCCTCTCAAATCCCTAACATTAAATGAGTGTAACTCATTTTAGAATGCAATCTCACAACAGTGTTTAAAAATAATGTGTATAAATATTTGAAGCCAATTTAATCAAAATTGTTTTTTATTACATTTAATTACTACAGATAAAAATCACTTATTTATTTAAAACATTTTAATACAAAGTGATCTGATTCCTTGTGATTATTCTTAAGTGATATTTCCTCGCTTTTAAAGTAATTAAATATTACATTAACCTTAAACGCATACATTTCCCTTTTTAACGTTATCAAATTACTTTCAATTTTTCTCTGGCAATATCTAAAGATAAAAACTTCTTACGCTAAGAAATTAAACAAATAATAAATGAATTAATTTTATTAATCATAAACCTTTTCTCATTTCACACTTAAAGTAATTTAAATTTTTTTTGTCATCCGAATAAATCTATTATTTACCTTTAATCACACATGCTTAAAAACGTTGGAGAAATACACAACGGAGCAGAAATAAACCGTCATATTAATTAAACCAGCAACACCAAATAAAAACACTTAAAAGTTTCCTTTCTAAGATGGCAATTTTAAAAGTAGAAAAAAAAATTCAATTATTTCACAAGTGATTAAACCCTAATTTGATTAACGAAAAAAAAACTGTTTATTATTTAAATAATGATTAAAAAAGACTACGCAAATTAAAACCCTCTCCCACAATTGCAGCTCTAAAAGTTGAGTAAGAACCACTAAAATAAAATCCTTGAACAAAAGTTTACTTTTTTGTTCAGTTCTCATCACACTTAATGTTAGCATTCTAGCGCTTAACGTAAGAACGAACGTGCCAAATTGCTGTAAATAAAAGGAGCTTTCGCGAATCATAAAAATTTTTACGACTTTGAAAAGGATAACCCGCGCAGGAGAGCTCTATCTGATAAAACACAGGACGTTATTTCACTTTTAAAACACTTTTCTCACTTTTTAAGTTCATAAATCACTTTTAGTACAAGCAATTACGTTTCAACCAGCAAAAATGCGTGGTTCTATATATACAGTTTTTGTAGTGGCAATACCGATCCCCCTTAATAAAACGGTAATATTGCCTTTAAAAATTACTGGTAAAGGTTATTACGGAGCAAATTTTGCACAAACGGAGATGTCAGAATTAAGTATAAAAGGAACATCGGAAGTGCCATTAAAATTTATGCAGTTGCGTTTTTAGTTAAATATCAGAGAACTTGAACATAATGTTCATGAGTTTTATAATTAGTGGAGATAGTTCTTCTAAACTTCATAATGGTTATTCAAAGATTAACCTTGGGCGTTCTGGATTTGTATCTTTTTAAATTAACCTTTTTTTTATGGTCAAAAAAAAAGGTATTGGCAGTTAATTATGGATATTGTTATGTTCTAATAAGCATGAAAGATCTGTAATATTCGAAATGGATAAAATATGTTCTTAAATCACCTCACAAAAGTCTACAAAATAAAACATCTTTCGACTTTATTTGTAAAGCCTTACTTATTAAATAATTACCTTTTTGTTTTTTGAAACATTGGACAATTAACTCTATAAATTGCTTATATTCCCATAACAGCAAATTAATCACAGTTCTCTTAAATTTTTATAATTCAGCACAATCTTTGTTACAGTTAATCATAGTAATCCAGAGTAATCTTAATCACAGTAATCTTTATTAGTATAATTAACCACAATATACTTCTATTACAGCAAATTAAACACAGTAACCTTAGACACAGTTAATTCATTATTCTTAACTAGCATAATTAAGCACAATCTTTGTCACAGTAAGCTTTAATAATATAATTCAGCACAGTATACTCCCATTACAAAAAATTAAGTATAGTAATCTTAGTCATAGTTAATAACATTAATCTTAACTAGTATAATTAAACACCGTATACTCCTATAACAACAAATTGATGTTCAGCGCAATAGTAACTAAAGTAAATTATACGGATATTCATTTTCGTTTAATGGTAGTTCTCTCAATTTAAAAAAAGCGACATGGGAAATCTACACAGTACTTAGAAAACTATAGAAATAAGAATATAGATGATAAGTTTCTTTAAAAAAATATTACTTAATATATTGTTAGGAATCTTCTTCATTGGCGCAAAACCCCATATCGGACAAAGGCCGTCGAATGAAGACAGGTCATCCATGCCAATGCAACTTTTTGAAGATGATTCCTGACAAATGACTTTTTTAGCATGCATTGAGGATTGGAAAAAGTTGACAAAAGTGCATTGTGTCCGGAGGAGAGTACTTTAAAGGCGAAGAAATAAATTTGGAAGAATAAATAAAGAGTTTTGGAAAATAAAAATAATTGGTCTTACTTTTTGGGCACAGTAGTACACTTAACTGTGGAAGGTCCGGAATAGGTCAATTGAAATATTTATAAAAACAAACAAATGCAATATCAACGGCAAACAATAAATAGCTCCACAAAATTTCAATGCAATTTACAACTCCCTCTCGAGTTACATCTGAAAATACATTATTGTTCATGAATTTATTGAACGTTTGTCATTTGTTAAAGTTCGAAATCCTTTTATTTCTGCAGTCAGGGCAATATTTATTCAATTGGCCGATTTAATCGCCGTGCAAACGAAAGTCTTACCTTCAGAATTTTTTCGCCGCTTTTTGTAGCCATTTTGTTTCCGAGTTTCGAACGCAAATTCCGCATGAATTATTTATGAGCTATAAATGTCACCTTCCTTCGATTTACGTTTTGAAGAACCTTTAGTTTTGTGAACAGAAAATAAAAAATATGAAACAAAAAAAGTTTTTATTTTTCAGCTGCTACTTCCTGTTTTTGAAGACCGGAAAACAAAAAAGAAAACAAAACAAAGTTTTAGTTTCTGGTTTCTTCGGTTTTGCTTTGAACTAGAAGAACAGAGAAGTAAAATATATATATATATAAATTGCATTATTCAAAATACTGTTTTCTCTTTGGAACATTTTCTTTTGATGTTCTCTGTGTAAGATTTTCTTTTCCAAAAGTTTACAAGCTCTGAATGTAAATGTTTATGTCATCTGATTCGCATTAGCATTTTCAACTTATTTCGAAACGTAACGTCGTTAATAATTATGTAAAAAGGAAAATAAATTCAATTTTCCCTACTAGCACTCGGAACTAGTTTTCTTCAGTTTGCAAATTTATGCTTGTTTTAAGCAAGTACTAAAACAAAAAACAAATTTTAAGCTACTTACTGAAACCATTTTATGTTGTTGCTTAAAATTTTAATATTACTAAATTCAATCGTTCATTTTAAATGAATTCGAATGTCATTCACGATATAATTTGTCGGGTTTATTATTTTTCTTTTAAATTCGATAGAAAAGTTATGATTTATCAGAAAAAGTATGTTATTATACATTTTAATATAATACTAGCAAAACCCAACATATGTAGCCCTGCCAAAAAAGAGCATTGTAGAAAATTATTTATCACGAATATATCCGTGGATTCGAACCTGAAGCCTCTGATATCCAAAAGGCCACAGCGCAAACCAATTGGCCATTAGGCCTCCGTGATATTGCGTGAGCGGACACATGGCGAAAGAGACAATTAGCGATTGTCTGTGCAAGCTTCACGGGTCAAAACAACTACAGATTGAATTTTATATACTATGAGTTGTTCCATCGTGACTGGTGATAGAAATGTATTGTTGCATTGTTTTTTTTGTCATTTTAACTTGCTGTGTTAATAGCAAATTTTACCATGCTAATTTTCATTAAATAATTTTATGAATTCAATCTTCAAGGTATCTTATTTATAACATCTTCATTTACTATATTTTGAAGCGTATGTGGTGATACAAATAAACACGAATTTTTTTGCAGCATATTTCTGTTTACAGAAGGTAGATTTCCAAGGAGGTAAAAACGCTGAAAACTATTTTCCTGAATAGAGAAGTAGGACAAATTAGTTTGGGAATCACTGAAATAGACTAAGATATCTAAATTGATTGAAATAGTTCCTTTTTGATTCGTAACATTTCTTTGAGTATACACATCTATTCACCGGTTTATTTAATTTCAGTTCAAACATTTGCTTTTAAGGGGTAAAAGTCAGTGTATTTATTTTATTGTCCCCCTCAGTAAAAAAGAAACAAAGCAACCAAATATTCTACATTCTTGAGGTAGCCTTGTTTACAATCGCACTTTTGAACGCACAACACGATTTTCCTCTGGTTTACCAGACTGATTTGAAGAACTCCGTCGAGTGAACAACTACATGGAATTGGAACAACGTTTCGAATTCGAGTGTGCAAATTTATGTAGATCTCGATCCCCCTCTTGGGCAACCTTGCTGGTTATTCACAGATCGCTGTTGTGAATTCTTCGAGTTTCTTTTTGTGGCATAAATGTGTTTGCTCGGGGAGTGAGTTGCACACTTTTTTTTTTATTTTATTACTTGTTTCTTCTAAGGGTTACCTGAACGGGTGATGTTCCACTGTGTGTTTAAGCAAGAATTTAAACTTGTCTAAGCTGAAATAGAGTAAACAAGTAAAAGCGATGTTGCTTCCCCAAAAACTGAATGAGCGAGATAAATGAATTTTCCCCTTGCTTATGAGAGGCTTAGATGAAATACATAGTATAGCAAGCAACTTACAGGTGTTCTTACTGACAGAAGACGCTCTGTCACAAAGCAATAGAATGTCTCTTTCTCTTAATACAGAAAGAGTAGATTGTTTATTGTGTTAAAACTGTTATGTTACATGTTAAATCTTCTTAAAAATGTAAATCAAATTATTTAAAATTATCCTGAAAACAAACAGACTTCTTAATGCTATTGCATCATAAATATTAATTAATTCAAATGGAAATAACTTTTATTTTTATGCCTTTTTATGTAAATTATTAAAAATTTACTATGGTTAAGTTATATTTTTCATACGTTTCGGAAGAGCTACTATAATATAATAATATTAACAAGCAAAAAAAAAATCCTTTAAATATTCTTTAAAGCATAAATGTACTTCATGCTTTTCGTCTTCTGAAATTATGGAAACCTACAATCATTGAACAAACTTAGAAACTCTCGAAAATGTAGTGTAGTTCAAAACTTGAAAAATTCAAATAAAGCTATATAAACTTTCATGGAAAAGATATGTAAAATTTATTTTTCTATACTTATTGATTGCCCAAAAACTTCCTCTATTATTACTTTAAATAAATATATTCTATGTGTCTAACTTTACTGTAGATGATCAGGAATACGTCAGTTGAAATATTTGAAAAAAGCAACAAAAATGTAATAACAACGGCAAGGCAATAAATATTTCGACGAAATTTCAATGCAATTTTGCAAACGCCCCTCCTCGCATCTGAAAATACATTATTAGTTCTCTATGAATATATTGAAAAGTTTGCCATTTGTTTACATTCGAAATTATTTTATTTCGGTATCGGGGCAACATTTATTTAATTGTCCGATTTAATCGCCGCGCAAACTAAAGGCCTTACTCTTCAGAATTTATTTCGCTGCTTTTTGTAGTCATTTTACTACCGAGTTTCGAACGCAAATTCCGCATGAATTATTTATGAGCTATAAATGTCACGTTCCTTCGATTTATGTTTCGAAGAACCTTACTATTGTAAAGACAAAATAAAAAAAAGTAAGAAAAAAAAAAATCTTTTATTTTTTCAGCTGCTACTCTGTTTTTGAAGACTGGAAAACAAAAAGAAAAACGAAACAAATCTCTAGTTTCTTCGCTTTTGCTTGAATTAGAAAAAGAGAAGTAAATATATATATATAAATTGCATTATTCAAAAATACTGTTTTCTCTTTTTGAACATTCTCTGTAAGATTTTCTTCCTGAAAGTTTACAAGCACGGAATGTAAATGTTTTTGTCATTGATTCACATTAGCATTTTCGAATTATTTCGAAACGTAACGTCGTTAATAATTATGTACAAATGATAAATTCAATTTTCCTACTAGCACTTGAAACTATTTTTCTTCAGTTTGCCAACACTTTATGCTTTTTTAAGCGAGTACTTAAGCAAAAAAACAAATTTTAAACTACTTCATCACTGAATCCATTTTATGTTATTGCTTAAACTTTTAACATTAATAAATTCAATCTTTCATTTTAAATGAATGCGAATGTCGTTCACGATATAATTTTGTCTGGTTTACTATTTTTCTTTTTTTTAAATTTCGATAGAAAAGTTATGATTTATTAGAAAATGCATGTTATTATTCATTTTTATATAATGCTAGCAGAACCCGCATACGTGGTCCTGCCAAAAAAAGGCATTGTAGAAAATTATGTATTGCAAATATTTTTCTCTGTGTTCCAATATATGTGCATACTAATTCTTTTCATGGATACCGTCTAAACGATATATAAGATGAAATGTTGCAGCACCATCTGGTGGCAAGTGACAATATAGTGGATAGCTCTCGAAATTATTTTCCTTCATACTTGAATGCATATTATCAACGCATTTTCATAGCTATTGGTTGAACGGTACAGAAGTGGATAGACTGCAGCAGAGACCTGGTGGTGACTTACAAGAAAGGGGGAAAGCATAAAAACATTCTACATGCTTTCTCAAACACACACAAAATATTTCATCAAAATCGTTCCAGACATTTAGGGAGTAGGTGACAAACACATGTACTGAATAATTATATATATAAAGAGTAGTAAATTTATAAATTCACATATAATTAATTAATAACTATAATATAAATATTCATAAATTGTGTGATGGTTTCCTATCTGTAGAAAATCCTATCTGTGAAAGTATCTGTGAGATAAATAAATTATTTTGAGAAATAGATAATAAAACTGAGCTTCATCAGTTCTTGATATTAGGTTTGGTTTGTCGTTCTACGGACAAATGTTTGCACACTTTAGCTAATTACACCTGACCTAGAGTTTAAAGGGCATTCCGAAATCCATTAACAAACATCCGTGGATTCGAACCTGAAGGTTCTGGTACCAAAGGCCACAGTGCGCCAATTGGCCATCAGGCCTCTTGATATTATTAGGTGAGCGGACACATGACGAGATAG